>JACEGR010003278.1:0-108432 GCA_014170235.1 Listronotus bonariensis
TTTTAGTTCTAAGGCTAAATATTAATTTTACTTAATATAAACTTTTTCTGTATAATATAAAAAGTTAAAACAATTTTTTTTTTTATTTTATGGACAGTTTTGTTTGGAGTCTTCATTTTTTTAGTATGTTTCTATAGAACCTTAAAGCATACATATATAAACATACACCCACTAAAGGCATTTTTGTCGCCTTGATCAAAGAATACAGCTTGCCTGAAATAGAAAGGTACTAGCAGTATTTTTTCTTTCTCATCCGCGTGAGTATTGATCCGGGAAGCACTTGACCCTCTCCTAAAGTGACCATACGTTTCGATTTTGGCGGGACATTTCCGCATTTCCGCTTTTGGAGGACTGTTCCTCGTCCCGCCAATTTTTGGTGGGACTGGATTTTGATCTATTTCATTTATCGTTTCCCATTGAAACATATAAGCGAAGATGGGGACCTTTTTTGCCCTTAAAACAATTTTAAGGAAAAACGGGGAAAAACCTTATCTTATTTAATTTTTTCCATTTGTCCTGATTTCTAAGATTGAAAATGTGGTCACTTTACCCTCTCGTTCGTCCCATTGGCTGTGTCGTCGGAGCACAATTTAGGTTGAGAAAATTCTTCTCTTTTCTTTTTCTTACCCTTCTTTTCCACCATTGTGAGTGTGTTTTTTAAAAACATAAAATGTTGGTAAAATAAAGTAAAATGCCCTTCCTGTTATATTCATTTTGTTAGGTCTCGTGAAAAGCCATAATTGTATAATTGTATAATAATATAACATTTTTAATATTGATACCCAAGACTGGTAAACTCCTATTATTTTTTAATAGTGATGGGTTATCTCCGCGAGCATTCTATTGATCCTTGATTGCTCCCGGAGCAAAATCATTTTTTTTATATTTGAACTGAAAATGCGGCGAAATGATACCAAATATGAGCTACTTACCTAAACATACGAGTAAAGCAGATTTTAATACTTGATGGCATTCAGGGACTCAAAACAATAATCATTAACCCAACATATTTTATTTTTAAACGATTTATAAATAAATTTGCCAAATCAAGCGTTTATGTTGCTGGCATAAACAACATAATTTTTGACGAATGCTCTACTGATAATGCTCTAGATTCAATATAATATGCGCCTAGGAAATGCTTCCTAATGCTCCCAAAAGTAATCGCCCGGAGTTTTTCACGACCCATCTATGTCACCACACTTGGATTCAACCTACATAGAAGAGTCGCTTGATCCTCCAGCTAAGCGTACTAGCAGATTGTCCTGTCAGAGCCAAGACAGGCTAAAAATGAATACGTGGTATGGAAACTCATTTTATCTTTAAAGTTATTAAACATGCATTACGAGATTTAGGATTTTAGAAGGGTAATAAGAATTAAAAAAATTAAGGGTGCAGAGCAAGAAAACATAGCACAGGTCCTGAGAACGACACAAGGTATCAACCCAAAAATGTGCTGGCGTTGACTCCTAGACAACCAATGTTTATTAAAGAAAAGAAGAAATCTTTATTTTGAAAGTCAGCTGCGCTTGGCGCGTATTTAATCTAACCTTAAATTATTCGTTAAAAAATAAAAACACTGGATAAAAAGCTATAATTTTTTAAATTTAAGATTTTCATGTTTGTATTTTATTTAAATTTTGTTTTTTAAAAATCAGTGCACAAGAAAAATATTTGTTTATATACCTAGGTATTAAGTTTTGCTTTAAAAAATGGCGGACAAGGAGCCCGAAACTGAAAGACAAAAATATGTAAAGGATCCTAGAATTGCCTGTAAATATGGTGTTAAGTGTTATCAGAAGAACTCCGTACATCAACAAAAATATAAACATCCACCACCAAAAGTAAGTTCTGTCAAGTATGTAGCACTAAAAAAGGGTGATTTTTAAAAAATATCTGATTGCTTTATTGTAGATCCTTTGTAAAAACTCCCTACCTAATCTGATAAGATTTATAATACTTCATAACATCATTTATAGATACATACACTCGTACATGCAATGACCTTTTATCTACTACACGTCAATGCGTACATGCATATTAATGTTTTAAATGTGTTTTTAGAGAGCTAATAATGATAGGACAACACAACCCAAGAAAAGGTTTAAGATGGATGATAATGTAGCAGATGAAACTCCAGTAAAAAAGATTCAGACCCAATTATAAATGAAGAAACACAAAATAATAGTAATAGTAATAAACAAACAAATGATTCTTCAATTGACACCAATGCCTCCAAACAAGAACCTGAGAAAATTGATTCACAAAAAGAAGAAGAAACACAAAATCCAAAGCTGGAAGCACTTTGTCTTGGGAAAACTCCCAAAGACTTTGACCACAAAGAATTTATAAAGAAAAATTTTTAGTAGAAATGCCAAAAGACTTTTTTAGCTTTTGGGACTTCTGTAAAGGGTTAAAAGAAAAATGTCCACAAGAAGCTATGAAAGATATTGGACTTACACTGGTTGGACCTTATGATGTTTTGGCAGGAAAATTTAATGATGTACCCGAACAACCTCCAGAAAACTATTTAATTCATTGGAGGTACTTTTATGATCCTCCTGAGTTTCAAACTGTATTAAAAGGGGAAGATAGAACAGGATTTCACATTGGTTACTTTAGAGATTCCCCAAATGAAATGCCTGTTTATTTAGCTAGTAATTTTTCGAAGACTGATGGGACTTTTAATGTTATGGGAAGTAATATTTATGCAGCTGTCAAGTAAGTTTTTTAGTGATGATCAAATCATTTTTTAGTTGCTGAGAAATTTTTGTTTTCACTTTAGGCAACTTCTTGTTAATTAATACAAGGTGAATTTTTTCTTACAATGGCTATATTTTATTAACCAAGGCAAATATCAAAAATAAAAGTACCGTTTCTATAAACCTGGGGGAATATAAATGATGTATTTTTCAAAACACCTATCCACTTATGCGACCTCAGTCACTTAAGACTTAATGCACAACCCTGTCACTGTAGAACCTTTCTGAATAGCTTATGAAACATTATTTTTGTTGGTTATCACGAGTTGAGTAAGCTTATGAAAAATTATATGTTCTTATTCATAAAGAATATCAGAAAACAACCAATTAAATTAATTAAAAATGAATAATAATTAAAATAATACTCCTGTGTAAAAACTTCTGGTTACTTTTGTTGCACAAGCATCCAACAACCAAGACTAGATACTATAACTTTTTCTTAAGACAATTCAGAAATAGAACTAACCAGAACTTTTATCGGGGCGAGGTATCTCTTGACGGAATATTATCTAATCTAATCTAATTAATTTTTTATTAACAATTTATTTATTTAATTAAACATTTTCTGGTATTCTTTATGAATAATGAAATATGATTTTTCTAAAATTTAAGGGTAGTGTTTGATTTTACCCCAGCTTTTTTATGACCAACAATAAGCATTTTTCATAAGCTTTCCAGAAAGGTGCCACATAAGGAGTGCTGTCATTTAAGATTTTTTAGTGACTGGGGGTGCAGCTACAGGGATTGATGGAGGTGTTATTAAAAACATGTCATTTATATTCCCTACAGGTTTTATGGAAACGGTATTTTTGTTTTCTTCAATATTTCCTTTGTTTAGAAAATATAGCCACTGTTAGTTTTTAAAGATGCACCCTGTATAATTAAAGTAGTTTACCCTTGAATTTACCTAAGAACATTTTAGTTTATATCTGGAAGATTTAAAGAAAACGGGTGATCCTTTTAAAAAATGCACATAGGGAAGTTCCAAAGTGCAATAAAGAAAAGGTCCGAAGAACTTAATTTAAGTTTATCAGAAAAGACTGATGAAATTAGAAATAGGGACAAAAAGGTTGTTACCAGAAGCTTTAGTAGAATGGGCATTATTGTTCCTTATAATAGAAAGTAAGTTTTTTAAAACTTATTTATTGTAAATTAAGTTAACACAAAAATACTTCTTGTGTCAATATTTCCACATGAATACCATCCTCAATATCCATCACTACCGTATCAGTATTTTGCTACTATTAATTTTATGTTTTAGGACTCAAGTAGGTTACCGAGACTTGGGAATGACCAAAAAAGAACTAATAAAACTCTTAAACAACATTGATAAAAGCTTACCAGAACAGAAACAAAAATTTCTATCAGATTTGCAAGACATTATAACCAACGTTAGTATTGCCACTGATGAGTGTGATTTTGGTACAGGTATTGAGCTGGGTCTTAATATTTTGGCTCATGGTGTAGAGAGTTTAAATCAGACTGCATGCAGATTATTAGCGACAAATTATAGGCTTATAGGAAAAGAAGAATTTGCAAAAATTGCTGAGGCGCATATGAAAAATAGAAAGCGAGGTGCAAACTTGTTTATTATTTAATGTTATTTTCATTTAGTGACTAGAGAAAAAAATGTTTTATATAGCTGTTTGTCAATATTTTTTTTCTGTATATTTGTGCCAGCTTAAGACTTTATATATTTACAATGTAAAGTACAAATCATGTTTTCAAACTTTTGGTAATTATCTGGTACATTGTTATGCTAAAAGAGCAAAAATGTTGAACTACTTATTTATTCAAACAAAATTGTGGGATAATTTTTTATATCATTACAAATGTTTTTTTGAAAATATGATTTTACAATTTTTTTTTAATGACAAAACAACATAACCTATATATTTTGAAACTTTTTTAACCATAACTTCTTTATACCTATTGTATTAATTTTAAGTAAGGTAAAGACGCTTATAAACTATGTATTGACTATAAGGTAATAAAAGGGAACAGTAACAAATTCTTAAGCCTAATTTGATTAGTGATTATAGGTTTAGGGTATCAAAATGGCATCTTCTAATATTCTAATGTAAAAAAATGATAATAAATTAATTTGTAGGTTTTTAAAACTCTTAAAATGAGCATTGTTGAAACATCTATATATTTAGAATCCACAAGCAAATATTTCAGCAGGATCCTGAGAGAGTTGCCCTGCACCAATAAAAAGGTTCATGTAAATTGGTGACCAATTTACATGATCTTTTTTAATGCTCTTCTGGTTGCTGAGACCTCTTAACAGTTAATTTTTATTGCTTTATTTATTATTTATTTATTTCTTTCTTAATATCAGAATGTTTTTTTGCCAATGAAGGTTTCTCCAAGGGATGGTGAATGCGTGAATATTCAACTGCTACGAGACCCCGTCGATATTCGGCGCGTTCAGTTTAGTTTTCATATAGGGTAAACTGAATCTCCAATGTAGACGTGAACCCCTTGAATGATTGTATAATGTTATTTGTGATTTTTGTCCTTATCTTTCTAGTTTTATTGGAATAAAGTTCTTATTTTTCTCCTTTTATATATTAACATTTATAGTTTTCGTCTTTTTTCTTGTTGTTAAATAAATCAGTTTTCATTGAAGTAATACTTTCGTTTTACTGATATCCTCATCTTATTACACCTTGGTATAAACAATAACTGCCAAAAATAGTTATTTATTAGATAAGTGAGTTATATTACATATAAGTCACGCAAGAAAAGTTTAACTCTCGAGCCCGAAGGGCGAGAGAGGTAATTTTCTTAAGTGACTTATATGTAATAACTCACGTGTCTAATACAAAATTTTATCCAACACTTTCATATAAATCGTTTTTAATATCGAAAATAATTTGAAAACGTCATCCATTATTTGTTACTTGTCATTGTCAACACCAGCAACATAATATAATTTATAATCTATACTCACTAGTGAAGCTAAAGGGTACTTTAGCTCACTAGTGACTTATAGTACACTTTATATCCTCAAAGTCTGATCAATTATGTAGATATTATATGTAAGTGTTGGATAAAGATTTTTTATCCAACACTTACATATAATATCTACATAATTGATCAGATTTTGAGGATATAAAGTGTACTATAAGTCACTAGTGAGCTAAAGTACCTTTAGCTCACTAGTGAATTATAGACTTTGTAGTTACCAACAAAATGCATTACAACCAAACAAGCTTGCTTTCCAAAAATACAAAATTTTGTTGCTGGTGTTGACAATGACAAGTAACAAATAATGGATGACGTTTTCAAATTATTTTCGATATTAAAACGATTTATACGAAAGTGTTGGATAAAATTTTGTATTAGACACGTGAATTATTACATATAAGTCACTTAATAAAATTACTCTCTCTCGCCCTTCGGGCTCGAGAGTTAAACTTTTCTTGCGTGACTTATATGTAATATAACTCACTTATCTAATAAATAACTATTTTTTATTTAAAATTATTAAAAAACTTTTTTCCGTAATTTCCTGTTTATTCTGGTAACTTAAATATTGATATTTGGCAGATGGGCGTCGGTTGGGAAAATAATTTAAAAAATTAAAATGAAATATAAAAAAGTGAGATTTGTTGGCATAATATTAACAAAAGTTATGGTTTTGAATTAAGTAAATCATAGTGTTTGTTAAACAAATCGTTTATTAACTACAATGTAACCAATCGATTCGATAATTAATAATTAAAGACTCTTGTAAAAATTGGTTTAAAGGACGTAAGGAATTATACTTCTTAAAGTATACATAAAAAATAGGCCATAAAACTTACGTCTGCTTATTACCTTATTTTCTATAACAAAAAGCACATTTTTTCCAGTTATTTAATGCGGCCGTGTGTAATTTAAAAAAATGTGTTATCTAGCGCATTCGTCAAATTTGACAACATGCATGCAATGTATGCTATTTTTTTTTAAAGAGGGTAATCATCCAGCGCATCCGCCAAAACATATATAAAAATATAACTATAGACTAGGACGATCAAGCCATTTAAGCCGGGTATTATAAACGGATTATATTTACTTTTGTGGTTAAGTTTTCTAAAATGTGGATTTTATGAACGTCTAGTTATCCGTAAAACTTATGTTTAAACGTGGGATATCGGAATCGGTACTCTAATACAGCTTAAACCTATAATAGTCTAGGTTTGTTTTAAAGAAAATAAAAAAATAATAATTTATTTTGAAATTTTAAAATACAGTTTATTCCTAAGATTTTTTTGCTCAGTTTGTGCTGGTTGTTACACACTGATCTTTGTTTAATAGATGGTATTTATTTGGGTACACGCCAAAATAAAATTGAAAGTACTAAAAACCAAAAAATATTAAACAAGTAAAAAGATAATTAAAAATCGACGTTTCGGTGGCAAATCTGCCACCGTTGTCAAGATAAATGTAATAAAAATAATAAAAATAAAAACTTACTATTATTTAGGTTTTAAAATTCACTATTTTTCTGTTTTTTTGGGATATTCTGAAAATCTGAAAAAACTTTGACATTAAATGTCAAAACATGTTTGTTTGGTTATAGTGTCATAGTGACATAGATAACTGGTTGCTGGTGTATTGATTGTTTATTTTACAAAAAGGTGAATAGTTAGTTAATTTTTAGTCTTCCTGAAGATACTTCAGTATCAAGCAAAGGCAACCAAGGCTACGATTCTGTAATTAACAAAGGGAAAGAGAAAAAGATTTATATGTCCACAGTGTCACTTTAAACCAATTGTAACTCGTCTTTCTGACTGTAGTGACAGATAAATCACTTTCTCTTTCCTTATTATTTTATAGAATCTGGGCTCTGGGTGTTATTTAAATTAACTGAAATTAATGCTACACAATTATCTTTATTTAATAATATATACGCACTTTCTTTGATTTTGCGTTTTTTAGAACAAGTTTCCTTTGCTAAAATGCTCGAAGCATCCCAGTTTATTCTATGATTGTTATCAAATGCGTGTTGGCAGATTTTTGATTTATGAAATTCTGTGTTTTTAATGTATGATCTGTGTTCTTTTATGCGTTTGGCTAATGGTCTACAAGTTTTACCTATATAAAATTTATTGCATTCGCAAGGTATTTTATAAATGATCTTTGTTACCGTGCATCCCTTGCTTGGGGCGTCCATAAATTACGTGACGCATTTAAGGGAGGGAGGGGGTCGACTTGAATCTCACCATAAGCAATTTTAGGCGTTCAACCAATTATAACCGCGGTATATTGGTGACAACTTCGACATATAATACATTGTTTAAACGTCAACATAACCGATTGGTAAGTACCGTTTTAAAATTGGTTCTTCGCCTAAAATTGATGCATATCTCACCGTTGTGGAGGCGGGTCTGTGCAAATATAACGTAATTTTCTTTCTCTAGAAACACGAAAATTTACGATATTTGGACCAGGGCTCCCCAGGGAAAAATGTATCGAGTGATGTGGTATTACTTTTTGTGTCGGAGGCCTTTTTTTGCTTTCCAAATTAATTCGACGACAAAATCAATTCCGGTTTGAGAAATGGCTCTTTTTTATTCCCATAAATCTCGCTTGAGATTGGGCGATGGGGAAGGTTAAAGCAATTTTTTTAAATGTCATCAGGGGGAAGGTCCAAAATTGAAAAAACTTCTCACGTAATTTCTGGACACCCCTACTATTCCCCTTATGCCGGGTATTATAAAAGTGTTGATAGACTGCGCAAATAATTCTTAGGATTAAAATAAAGATAAAAATTTTAATTTATTGCAAAATTTTTAATTTCTTTAAAAACCCTTTTTATATCAAGTTTAAGCGGTTCAGAAATACGGATTTCGAAATCTCAAGTTTAAACATAAGTTTTACGGACAACTATTGGACGTTTATAAAATTCAAATTTCAGAAATCTGAAGTTTAAACCACAGAAGTAAAGACAAATCGACATTATAATACCCAACCTTAGAAACTCTTTCCATGGAATATCAAATATTTTTCATGGTTATTTATTATTTATTTAGGTAGGTATCATTTTCATAAAACACAAAAGAGTAAATAATTTATTAAAATATAGTATTGATCATAAATTTGTAGTTTCTCTGATATCTCAGAAACATTTTTTTAATTGAAATTTAAGTGACACCAGACTTAAAGAGAAGCAAAGACTCTGTATATAGCTATAAAGCCAAGTTCAAGGTACGGTAGTACCAACGACTTGAGTGTTGGTACCCCACCTACCGGTACAACTTGTGCGTTCACCTGAGTTCACCGGTCAACATAATTTCATTACCATTAAAAATTAATCAGCAAAAATTTATTGTCGATTGTTGTCAATAATAGTTGTGGTGCAACATCAATAAAAAGTCTAATTCAATTTAGAAAATATGGATGACTGTCTTGCACTTTATTCTATATTAATAACCGCCTTATTTTTACTATACATATTCTTTGATGTTAATTACTTTTTAAGAATACTCTTTACTATTGGATGGGGTAGGGTGTTTGATAAAAGAAAAGGATTGATGAACATACAGAAATATACGGTAAGTTTTTATTTTTTTCTTGGAAAAGTGTTATTTTCTATTATTGCCTTTTTTTACTTCTTTTCAAATTACTACGCTACGGCCTCAGGTGACTCAAGAAACATAACAATACCTACAGGGAGTAATTTAATTGATGGCTTAAAAATCAATCAATCAAAGTTTTCATCAATTTCAATCAAATTACCTACATACATACAGGGTGTCCAGTAACTCAACCGACAAACTTAACCAAACGATTCTACAACAAAAATAAGAAAAAACCTTATATAAACATATGTCCTAAACGTCTTAGTTTTTTGAACTACGGAGTGTTAAAAATTTGAAAAAAATCTCATTTATTTTTTAATATCTATATTATATTAATTTATTTATCAGCATTATACTTTTTAATTACCGGGTATTCCATTGTTGAGTGGAAAATGAGAAATTAAGTGTAATTTATACATTAATCACTTCTTTGTTAATTTTACAGACTAATTTATTAAATAGAGATTACAAAAGTCATAATTGCAATAAACAATCTTATTTATGGTTTGCTTTAAACCTTTTTGTCCTCTTATAAAAATTAAAGGTAGGAGACCACTAGACGGACGGACGGACTGAACCGAAAATGTTTTCAAAACATGAATTGATGCGCCGCGCTTCTAATGGACTCACTCTGACTTGTTTACAAGCCAGGCGAAGCGCTAACAACCCGGTCCGACCGTCCGTCCGTCCTTCCATCTCTAGTGGACGCCTATCCTAACCTTTCGTTAACTTTTCTACAAATTTAATACGACATAGATCTCGGCTTTTTGAACAAATGTCCTCACCAAAATTTTTCATAGCGATTGAGTTTTTACCGACTTCAAATTTAAAATATAGTTACATTAAAAATATAAAAAAGTGTGGACAATTTTAAAATTCTTTTTGTATTATCTTAATTAAAACCAATTGTTTAGTTTATAATTATAATTTTAAAACAATGGGATATTTATAAACTCTATGTTTAATTCAAGTGATTTTTTTTCGAAATATTTAAGCTACTATAGCTAAGTAAGAAGGTTCCAATATACAGTGTGTTTACACTTCACAGTTCGCACCATATGGAAATTTGTTTTATGATTATTCTTACAAAAATAGTTATTCGGTATAAAAAGTCTTGCATGGGCTAAAACCTTAAATGCAATCATCGGATATTAATTTTTTTCGTTGGTATACGAGGTATCTAAAAAAATATAAATTTTTGCTTAAGAGGAAAGTTAAAAAAAATTTGGATTAAAAATAACGTTCAAGTATGAAATTTTGTTTATACACTGTGTCCCAGGATAGGTGTTACAAGAGGACGAACGGACAAAAATTTTGGAATTTTTAAACGTCCTTTAAGGAAAACTGATCGCATGATCCAAAACTAATAAATACAAAATTTTACTTCAATTGATAATATACAGTGCAAGTTATAACTAACAATATGAAAAAATGACCAAGAGTAAAGTACCTTTATTTTTAAAAATAGGACAAAATTGTATAAGTAAATGTTGTAGAGAATTAAATTTTATGTCAAAATATAAAGTTAAACAATTAAAGTCAAAAATATTTTTGTCAATTTTTTATATTATGCATTAACAGTTTTTTAAATACTTGGCTTAAGGCAGCAAATTTTTAAAAAATATTTAAAATTAATATATTTTCTTTAAATTTTGCTCGCTCTTGCCCATTATTTACGTTGTAACGCGTAATATAAAAATTGACAATTACATTTTGTTTAACTCTCATGTCTTTAACTTCAAATTTCGACATAAAATTCAACATTTACTTATTACAATTTTGTTTTATTTTAAAAATATAAGTAGTGAAATCCTGGACATTTTTCATATTATTAGTTATAACTTGCCCTGTATAATAGCAATTGAAGTAAAATTTTGTATTTATTAGTTTTGGACCATGCGACCACTTTTCCCAAAAATTCGTTTTAAAATTCAGAAATTTCTCGGTCCATTTGTCCGTCTTGTAACACTTATCCTGGGACACACGTATACAGACTGTCCACGGATGCCGTTTTACAAGAGGACTAATGGACGAAAAAATCAGTTGTCGAAAAAAGTTATTTTGATAAAAAATTTTGCTTGTAAAAAGGACATGATTCACAAAGAGAAAATGGTGATTTTGTATACAGGGTTTTCTTAAACTTGAAAACATGATTATTCTCCAAGAGAATTTTAATTTTTTTAAAAGTTTTATACCTTGTTATTTTGAATTTGCGAACCATGTTTACGAACATTTTTTCCTATTTTTATAAGATGATTCTACCATAGGAGTTACCTCATGATCACCCGGCATATTACTATGACTCGGCATACATAAAATAAATCTGGCTTAAAATTAATTTTAGGTCTTTGTACCACGCAGGATCTAGACATCTTTTTTAAACACATGAACAACGCCAGATACGTGAGAGAACTTGACTTTGCCAGATTTCATTTTTATGACAGGACAGGGTTGTACGACGAAATCACCAAAGCAAAGGGACATGTTCTGCAAACAGCTTCAAATATTAGATATAGAAGAACAATACCTCTTCTTCATACCTATAAAGTGACTACAAAGGTAAGTAAAAACAAAGTCTACATCAGATCATAAAGCGCTGTTCATGCCGAGGAGATGTAAGCATAGGCGTAATTAGCCATTGAACCTGAAGGAGGCCTAGGGGGGCCTGGCAATACCCCTGAAAGGGGCCCAGATGCTGCTAAAATGTTATACAGGTTCAGTTAAATAACATAACATATAGGCAATGTGAGGAAAAAAGACAATCTAACGAAATCCCGGCATGTAAACATGCGTGACTAATAGTGCTTGTTTTGTTATTCTATTGCTTGCCGATGAACTAAACAGCGTTGCTCATATTGTATGTACAATACACATCTACACATATACATACAGTATGTCCACGGATGGACTTTACAGTAGGACAAAATGGAACAAAAATTAACTGTTCAAGAAAGTCGTGTATGGTAACTGCTTTTGCTTTTTCAAAAAACAAGATTCACGTTGAGAAAATTGTTTTGTTTTGTACAGGGGCTCCAAAAACTACAAAAATGTGAAAGTGGACCAAGACAAAACTACCTTCATTTTTAATAATTCAGCAAAGTGTTACATAAAAAGGTTTTTGAAATTGAATAAGGATCCGATATCCGAAATTTCACATAAAATAAACCAAATATTGTTTTTAATGTCATATTTTTTTAAAATAATGTTTTACACCTTTTTATCTAATTTACCTGCTTTCGCATTTAAATATATTTGACAAACTGACATTAATTATTGTGGTCTATTAAAACTAGGAAAATTACGTAAAAAAGGTGTAAAACATGGTTTAAAAAATATAATATTAAAAACAAAATTTGTTTTATTTTATGTGAAATTTCAGATATGAAATCCTCATTTAATTCTAAAAACCTTTTTTATTTAACATTTTGCTAAATAATTTAAAACAAAGGTAGTTTTGTCTTGGTCCATTGTCACATTTTTATAGTTTGTGGAGCCTCTGTATAAACGAAACAAATTTCTCAACATGAATCTTGTTTTTTTAAGAAGCAAAAGCAGTTGCCATACACGACTTTCTTGAACTTTTAAATGTTTGTCCATTTGTCCTATTGTAATATGTAATATCCGTGGACATACTGTATAGGGAAGGAGGGTGCCCCCGAACCCAACCGTATTTACCCCGATGGATGTATGATATGCGTTAAATCGTAAACGATATACGGACACGTTATCCAAAGAAATTGCGTTAAAAGTTATTCATAGTCGCGCGATTACCCTACATCTCGCAAACGATATATCTCTCGACCTGCCAAAGACCTGTCACCTCGTCGATTATAGTTGCTAGCGATATTTTTGTTATAACTGAAAATATTTTTATCGCCCGCTGTCATGCACCTCCCTAGCAATATATCGTCGCGATATATTCCTTTTAACATATCACGTCAGTATGAATAGCACCTTAGGCGCGTATTTTTGAAACGCTGTAGCCTGTATATCTTAAGGCGCAGTTAGTATAGAGGCGATGTGCAATAAACGATATGTGAACGGAATATATCGCGACGATATAATGTTGGGGAGGTTCAGTGAAGGTCGCCTAACTGTGTACCATTTTTATCTTAACCCTTTAGATTACATGTATTTGTCATGACGTGTTGCGCATCATATATCGTTTACGGTTTATCGCATATCGCTTATCGCCTCAGTATGAACGGCGCCTAAGTGTCTTAAATCGAATTTTAATTAGGTTGTTTCTTTTTATCTTAGATTTACATACTGAACTCAATTAAAAAAAAGTTTTCTAAATATTTTATAACTTCTTTACCAAATTTATTAAACATTTTTAGATTGTGGCTTGGGATGAAAAAACTCTATACATCGAACAACAATTTATTACCCTTAGCGACGGATTTGTCCGGGCAGTCGTACTGAGCAAACAAGGTACTATAGGATTGAATGTACCAGAAATAATGGCAAAATTAACTGGAAAAAGATGTTTCGTATCGTCCAACACCTCCACCCGAATTAGAAGATTGGCTACAATCCATGGAAAAATCCAGCGCTAGACTGAGAAAGAAGGATTAGGATAGATCGGCCAGAAGAAAGACATATTATTGCTTTGTGGTGTTTGCCGTTTATGCTCTTTTAAAAATCTTAATGATAGTTTTAATAGCTTTAACTTCCTTCGGTTAATTAAGTTTAATAGCGTAGGGGCCCGTGAGCGGCAGACCTTATTTTGTAAAAGCTAAAAGTTTGTCAGCGCATGCTCCCAACATAGGTAGAAGCGATGAAAAAATTAACTCATAGTGGCTGTGGCAGGTACCCGGTACTAAAGGTTAATAAATTGAAACTTAACTTTTGTTATTTTATAAAAGCTGAATTTTATTATTTTATGTATGTTACTTGGGTACCTATTTAAAGATATTTCATCAATTGCCAGACAGTTTTGACACTTTCAACCCCCTGACAGACAAAAATTTTGGGATGGCCCAATGGTCCGAGGAAGTCCAATAGCTCTATTATTAAACAGGATAAGACAAAAAGTCGTATATAAGAGTTGTAGAGTTTCTAAATGGACATATTCAAAAATATTTTAATGTAAATAAAGTCCAAAAAGCAAAAATGAACATTACAGTAATTATATATATATATATATATATATATATATATATATATATATATATATATATATATATATATATATATATATGTATATATATATATATATATATATATATATATATATATATATATATACATTAATAAAAGGTAAAGTTATTTTGTTATTTTGGCATATGGCTCCTTTATGACCTTTACAAAATAATAAAAAAATAACCTGTAAGATTTTGCCTACCATGTGTTAGTTGTTTAAAAATTATGGAGTCTCCAAATGAAAATGGAATACCCCCGACCCGACCAAGACGGCGACACGTGTTTCGTCTTCGTTAAGACTTGTCATAGCCGCTTTAGGTCGTCGACGCCTTGATGCTAATTTTCATCTTATGGACCTTCTTTATTAAAAACCGAACTACTCTTATATAAGACTTTTTGTCATATCTTGTTAAATAATACAAATATTGTACTTCTTTGGATCATTGGGTCATCCCAAAATGTTTGTCTGCCAAGGGGATGAAACTGTCAAAACTGTCTGGAGTTTAATGTGTACCCAAGTACCATATATAAAATTTAGCTTTTACGAAATGACAAAACTTAAGTTTCAATTCATTAGCCTTTGGTACCTACCTGCCAAAGCCACTATGAGTCAAACTTCATAGTCTCTTATCGGTTTTACTTATGTTGGAAGCATGCGCAAACCTTCAGCTTTTACAAAATGACGAAGGTTTGCCGCTTACGGGTTCTTAGAATAAAAGTGATTTAAACTTCAGATGTGTTATACGTTCATAGGAAAACGATTTTATGTCAAAAATTATATCAATAATAATTTCTATATTTTTTGTTAGCCAACTTCTTAGACTTCCTAAATTTTAAGTTTATTTTTCGGAGATGAAAAATAATTTATATATTTTTACACTTTTTAGGTACAATATGTATGTAGTACCACGTATAATCAATTTGTTATATTTTTTAGTTTTGTCCTGGTTTAATTAAATAGTTTTTGGTAAAATATGTTGTTATCTTATCTTTAATTTAGGGCTAGGGTTTACCCCTTTTAAACAACAACCATATTTCAATCAGTAGCGTAGATAAATTTTCTCGTATGTTTTACAGTAGTTTCTGTAAAAGAAGGCAGACTTTGTTTTAGTAAGTTAAAAAAATAGTTCATGCTGATGTTTTTTATTATACCGAGTAGCCAAACATAATTTTTTTAAAATTAGAACGAATGTATGTAAATATATGTAAATATAATTAACAATATTACTGATCTAAAATGTATACTTAACAATATTACTGATCTAAAACCGGACAACAGAATGTTAAGTTTTTTGTTGGACTTGGATAAAAAATGTTCTTTTTGTTTATAAACCACACAGACTAT
Organism: Listronotus bonariensis; assembly: GCA_014170235.1. Lineage (NCBI taxonomy): Eukaryota > Metazoa > Arthropoda > Insecta > Coleoptera > Curculionidae > Listronotus > Listronotus bonariensis. Next base: position 15,825 of record JACEGR010003278.1, read on the forward strand.
AATCAAAGTTTTCAAGTAGTGTGAATAATCATCGCCAAGTGAAAAAACCCACCTTTGTAAACATCAATCAAGACTTCACAAAATAGTTCAATATTAAATTGAAATTGGAAAATATTTGGACAGATAAACGAAATCGTCTGTTTTTACAGTGTGTTACAGAATGTTAATAAGAAAATTTCAAGACAGATTCGGCATCAAAAAATATAAAGAAAAGTTCATATAAACATACGTATAAGTCCGGCAATGCATTGTTTCCCAGATACAGAGTACTTAAAAAATCGTTTTTGTTAATACCGTATACTTGCTTAGTTTAATTAAAGCAACAAACTTGCTTAAAAGTTAGTGGGGTACATTTTTGGTCAGATATCTTTGTTTAGGTACCGCTAAAAACGCCACTGAGCTTAAGTGAACTTTTTTTATATACAGAGGGTGTTTTCTAACAACGGTACGAAACTTCAAGGTGTGATTTCTTATGTAATTTTATAAAAAAAAGTTCCTATAAACATATGTCTGGAATTGCTTTCTTACCGAGATACAGGGCGTTAAAATTTAAAAAAATTAGTTTAACCCTAATATTTTTAATACGCTTAGGCCGATTTGGATAAAATTTGGTACATTTCTTTAAAGTAATAAAGCATCTATTTAGCCCCAACTAGATTGTTATTATTAGTTCCAGTGGCGTCTCAGTGGACACCGCAACTTTTATTATTGAAAAAAAGTACGCCACTGACTTTCTTTGACGTTTTTATATGTCTTTATAATTAAACAATTAATAATTCAACTTTTCAGTCTCTTGTATTCTTTTCGTATCTCGCTGTTTTTTCGAGAAAAAAAATGAAGCCACATTAAGTGATACTAAAAGTATTCATAAACAACATAAAATCCAAAAATAAACAATAAACAATTTTGACGCTTTCCAATAAAATACACGACTGCTCATTTTTACCATGTCGTCTATGGGTACTTTTTAAAAGAAATTAAAGTGGCTTTGTATTATTAATTGTTTAATTTTAAAAGATATAAAAACGTCAAAAAAGTCAGTGGCGTACTTTTTTCTCAATAATATAAGTTGCGATGCCCACTGAGACGCCACTGGACCAATAATAACAATATGGTTAGTTCTTAATAAGCGCCTTACTACTTTAAATACATATATCAAATTTTATTCAAATTGGCCTAAGCATATTAAAATATTGAGAAAAAACTGATTTTCTTTCTAAATTTTAACGCCCTGTATTTCAGTAAGGAAGCAACTCCGGTCATATGTTTATAAAAACTTTTTGTCATAAAATAACATTAAAAATCACACCTTAAAGTTTGGTACCGTTGTTAGAAAACACCCTGTATAAATACCGAATTTAAAAATAAATAAATGTTTTTTTCATGTGCGTTTTTTTCTGCAGCACATCTGGCAACCCTATCAAAAAGACGTAGATAAAGTACTTTTTCTTAAATAAATTGCGATTAAAGATTTTTATCAAATAGGTATTTTATGCTGTCCACTTACAAAAAAAAATAGCTTTATCTACATAAACTTTAAGACATTTTAAATAAACTGTAAATCCGTCTCTGGTATAAACAATAAGTCAAGGTAAATTCGCTTCGATTTAAACTATTATTATTTAATAAGACTCTGAAAATAGCACTTTAGTCATTTATTCAATAAAACATATGAAATAGGCAAGACAGATCCTAATGACTAATTTTATTTTCAATATATCCAAAGCACATTTAGGAATTAAAATATTTTAGTTAAAAAGTGATTTTAATTTATTGATGTTTTGTCTAACTTTGGAAGCATTTGTATCTGGTCTTGGTAAATCCAGGCTTTTTATTTTATGTTTTAAGTGAAGCATCTGTTATAATAAAACGTCTATTAAAATCTCTCAGCAATACCCAAGTCTAATTATATATTCTTTAAACCATGTCATTATTGCATTTTCTGATACACATCCAATCTTTAAATTTAAAATACAAGGTGTTTAAGAAAAACATGCTAATTTTTAAAGCTGGGACTTTTTCAGAATTTTTAATAATAAATTTCAAAAGCTTTTGAGATACAGAGTAGCAAAGTTTAAAAAATATTTTTTTATGGTACCCCATTGCTTTCTTTCTAATTTTTAAAAGAAAGGTTTTTGATGAGCAGTGTTGAATTCAGAGTGTTTATTTCCGGGAGGGGACGCACCCATATAACATTTTTCGCCGGCGTTGTACATTTAATTTACTGTCACTGCCAACACTCTTTAACGGCAAGGCATTGGCAAAAAGGTATTAAAAAGACGCGAAAGTGGGCAATTGGTCGTTATTAGGTCACGTGTTGCAGATAATGTGATGGCATCATTAAAAAGTTTTGCCAAAAAAATGCGTTTAGGAAAAAAAAATAAAAAAGTGTGTAATAAAATTTAAAAAAGATAGTAAATCAAAAGAAAACACTTTAAAATAGTAAGTATTTAAGGGACACTTACACTCAATTTTCAGATCCAAAACATAGGGAGAAATATTTTAAAGGACTTAAATGTCAAAAAAACTGTTAAATATATATAATTTTTTTTATTAACATGTCTTTAAAATTTTTAATAAGGCAATTCCCTGATATCATATAATTTTTTTAGGTAACTACAAATTTAAATGGTTTTAAACGAAATGTTTACAGTTCCTAATAGTCTACTTGAATAACCCGCCTTCTTGACTAGCCATCACCAATTAATTACACAACACACACTAATTAGGTAATGAATACACTTAATTATGTCTACTAAAAACTCTTTTTTTAAAAAGGAACTAAAAAGCTAGAAAACCACGTAGAAACCAATTGCACAAAGCGGCCAAACAAAAGCAAGGTTGCCTCATCTGTCAAATTGTCAAATCTTGTATTTCTGCTAAGCGGGAAATTTGAATTTATCACCTTCGGTCGAAATCGTCGAAATTAACCTAGCTAATTTTACCATCATTTTATTTTTTATTCTCTCAAAAATACATAATAAACATTTTGTTTGACTTAATTTTTATTTGCATAATTTGTATCAATAAAATGTTAGGAAAAGGCCATTTCCTTTAAATTATGTAAAAAACATAAAATAATGTTGTTTAGCCGCCTTTATAAATAAAAGAGATCAAAAAAATTGCTCGAATGTTAGTTAAATACCAATGTTAATAATATGGTTTGAAAAGTGTAAATATGCGTTGAAGGTTTGCCTTCAAAAATCCAATATTTATTAGCCTGCAACAAGAAGGCATGCTTTATTTAATCAGGATTGGTATGCCGCCATTTTTGTATGCTTGCCGGCAATTCGCCTGCATGTAAAATTTATTGGCAATTGAGTGTTTATTTAGGGTTGACTTTTTAATGCGTATTAGATGTTGGCATAATATTGCCACCAATTGCCAATGCTTTACCATCAATGCCAATATGAAAATGTATATTGCCGGCAAATAGTGTTTGCTGGGCACTTTAATATTAATTGTATTGTATTTATACATTGTATATATTCAGATTACATTCATACTTATAATTTGTCTGGGGAAGATTTTTTCCCGGGGGATGTCCTCCCCGAACTACCCCTAAATTCAACGCTATTGTTATACGACGTTAAAAAGCTTATAAAAAGTATTTTTAAAAATGCCATAGTTAACTATGGTTTCCAATAAAAATCCAAATAGCCTAAAAACGGACTAATGCATTAAATATTGGTTTACACCTTTCTATTAGTAAGATAATTATCTACAACTTTTCTATTTACACTTTTTTCTATTCCGAATATCCTAAGTTACAGAGGAAAACATTTTTTGGAAAAATTAGGTTTGTTCCAGCAAAATGTTGGAAACATTTTAGCAACAATCATAAAAAGCAGAAATTGTTACAAACATTAGTCAGAAATGTTGGCAATAGTTTTCTGCTGGAATGAAAATAAACAAGGCGTGCATACTGCTTATACGTCAATACAAGAAAGGTTATGTTAAAAATGTCAGTAATGTTTGAAGAAAGTTTGCAAACTTTTCAAACTTCATATTTTAGAACACCAACATGTTTTCAACATCTTAAAACTACTGCCGGAACATGTTACAAACATGGCACTACTAGAAAGACAAATTTGACGTGCGCAGAATCCAAACGGTTGCAAGTTGCAAACATTTCTGACAGCCCGTTGGAACAAACCTATTGTTTTTTTCAAAACATCTAGTAAGCCATGATTTTTTTGAACGAAAAAAGTTATTTAAACTAAGCTCTAAAAACTACAATTATTTCCCCATTTAATCACCCCTGTAGCTGCAGCGGTTTCTGAGATCTCTGTACAAAAAACTCACCCTGTATATTTTTAGGTGTTTACGAATTTGGTTCGAATAATAATTAATGGTGTTTTTTTTTAATATTGATGTCAAAGAATAAACTTTAATGTTAAAATTTTTCTACACAAAATTATTTAGTCATCAAAATCATTAAAGTGTTTTCTCGAATAAATCTTTCATGGACAAACGGCCATATTTTACGATACCTTACGCCACCACTGGCACTGGCGTAATTCACTTCTATGAGAAATGATCCATGTACAAAAATTCAATAAACAATAGACGTCCGGATCCCAAATTACCGGTAGTGGAATACAAGACACGGATGGATGCTGGGTACACCGAGATCTTCATTCTTCTCACCGTTATATCGAGGTACAGCGACGCAATCACAAATTACAGGTAAATTATCTATCTTTAGTACAAGAGTAAATGTAATACATATTTTTTTAATTAAACCTTCTTTAAAAAGATAAGATAAATAAAACTCACTAGAAGTTTAAAAATGAATCATTTTAAATCATTCTAATGCCTGCGAGTTCGACTGATATTTTTTTCTTTTTTATCAATTTTACTTTGTTTAGGCTTGGGAGGCCCCCACCTCAGTAGTTAAAGGGTTATGGAGCCAAAAATTACAAATGCATCTTTAAATGTGGCTAAAACAATGGGACTCTGGTATGAAAAAATTAAAAATATAATAATTAATAATTACCTGAAAATTGAAAAAAAAATATGCTATCCATATAATATTTTTTGCCGGCGTTGTACATTTAATTTACTGGCATTGCCAACACTCTTTAATGGCAAGGCATTGACAAAAAGGTATCAAAAAGACGCGAAAGTGGGCAATTGGCCGTTATTAGGCCACGTGTTGCAGATAATGTGATGGCATCCGTCAATAATAATTTATGATGAAAAATGCGTTTAGGATGATGGCATCCATCATTAATAAGTTATTGGCAAAAAAATGCGTTTAGAATAATGGCATTTTTCATTAAATAAGTATTGCAAGTTTTATAAGTTGAATGTCCCAAAAGTTAAATAACATATTTAGAATTTTGTAATCGAAAAAAATGAGAAAAAAAGGCAGGAAAACTTTATCAATAAAAAATTACATAATATAAATTTTTATACCGTAACAATAAACCAAAAAAAATATTAGAAAGTAAGTGATAAAATTTAAAAAAAAAAGATAGTAAATCAAAAGAAAACACTTTAAAATAGTAAGTATTTAAGGGACACTTACACTCATTTTTCAGATCCAAAGCATAGGGAGAAATATTTTAAAGGAGTTAAATGTCAAAAAAACTATTAAATATATATAATTTTTTTATTAACACAGCTTGAAAACTTTTAATAAGGCAACTCCCTGATTTCATATAATTTTTTAGGTAACGACAAATTTAAAAGGTTTTAAACGAAATGTTTACAGCTCCTAACAGTCTACTTGAATAACCCGCCTTCTTGACTAGCCATCACCAATTAATTACAAAACACACACTAATTAGGTAATGAATACACTTAATTAGGTCTACTAAAAACTCTTTTCTTAAAAAAGAAACTAAAAGCTAGAAAACCACATAGAAAACAATTGCCTAAAGCGGCCAAACAAAAGCAAGGTTGCCTCATCTGTCAAATTTTCAAATCTTGTATTTCGGCTAAGCGGAAAATTTGAATTTATCATCTTCGGTCAGAAATCGTCGAAATTAACCTAGCTAATTTTACCAACATTTTATTTTTATTCTATTAAAAATAAATAATAAACATTTTGTTTGACTTAATTTTTATTTGCATGATTTGTATCAATAAAATGTTAGGAAAAGGCCATTTCCTTTAAATTATGTAAAAAACATAAAATAATGTTGTTTAGCCGCCATTATAAATAATACAGATCAAAAAAATTGCTCGAATGTTAGTTAAATACCAATGTTAATTATATGGTTTGAAAAGTATAAATATGCGTTTAGGGTTTGCCTTCAAAAATCCAATATTTATTTGCCTGTAACAAAAATGCATGCTTTATTTAATCAGGATTGGTATGCCGCCATTTTTGTATGCTTGCCGGCAATTCGCCTGCATGTAAAATTTATTGGCAATTGAGTGTTTATTTAGGATTAACTTTTTAATGCGTATTAGATGTTGGCATAATATTGCCACCAATTGCCAATGCTTTACCATCAATGCCAATATGAAAAATGTATATTGCCGGCAAATAGTGTTTGCTGGGTAAATTAAATTTTCTATAAGTTTTTTTTTAGGATTATGTTCAGTATGAATCAAGATTATCTAAAAAGCAGCCCTTTTAATATAATATTTATTAGAGAAGACATTTGCCCTCTGACTATAGAAACTACCTTTCCGAACCCGTCCGACCCAAAAACCAACAATGAGTGGGACATCTAACATGGAGGAGGTTTATTCAAATCGGCGGCAAACGCTCTGTAGTCCGAACCTGACCTTCTAAAAGCGTACATTTTACGATCTTCTACCTAATTTTAACGATCCAGTTCAATAGGCGAAATGTTTATTTATTCAGCAAGGTAAAAACAAATCGAAACAAATTTTCCGATCGGTGAGTTTTCACGGTGAAAAACTAGTTTTATCAGCATGTGTGATCGTGTATGTGAGACCGTAAAAAGAGCGGGATTTTAATGTTTTTTTTTTGTACGGTAAGTTAACATAACACTGTATCATCAAAATGCATACTATTTTAACATTTTTTTATATTATTTAAAAAATCCAAAATTATTTATTATTAATAATAAACCCCACTAGATAAGATAGAGGATTTTTTTCTTTATATACAGGGTGTTTCTAAACAAATAATAAAAATTTGGTGGTTCCTTGTTCAACATATAGGAAGTTTGCTCTATTTACATAGGGTCAAAGGTACCTCATTAAGGAAATATCGCAAAAAATTAAATAAAAGTTTTTATTTGTTATCTTAAAAACAAAAAAGTATTGTCTTCAAACTATCGAGTAATGTCAAATAAAGAAATATTACAAATGCCAGACAGACAGAATATTTTTTTTTAAACACCCGACACGTTATGATTTACATTCTGTTATTATAAAAAATAGAGAGTTTAAAAAGTTTCTAAATTAATCGGGCTATCCAAATATATATTGTTTGAATTTATTACTAAAGCCTCCCTTTAAATTCGGTTAGAAAGAATGATATAAATAGTCTATTTTCACCACTTTCATTAATTTTTAAAAAATCCAGAAATATTCAGAAAGTGTATTTTTTATGCCAATAACAATATGTCCGTAGAATTTTATTATTCTTGCACTTTTCGTTTTTGAGATAACACCTAAAAACCCCATTTTTGTACCGTGATATCCAGGGCCGTATTATCCATTAGGATGACTAGGCTACAGCCTAGGGCGCCATGAAAAAAATAGACGCCAGACAGGGGAGTTTTAAAAGAAGTTTAGGTTAGGTGGGGATTTTTGGTGACTTATTTCTCTGTGAATAAGGTGCTTTGGAATGAAATAGGCAAATCAAATAGGCGCGAAAATGAGGAAATGACATTTTTTTCTTTGGTCATCAAAGTTTATTTCGGATGGTGAAGTAAGGCGCCGAGCACTGAAAAGAGGCGCTACGGAGGAAAGGACCTTTTTGTTTTTTTAATAGGCGCATTGGGAATTCTAGCCTAGGGCGCCTCAAACAGTTAATACGGCCCTGGTGATATCTCCCTAATCACATATAAAATCTATTTTATATATACCTAGTGTGGTTCATTAAGTGTGTAATAAATGGAAACTGCTTATAGGAAATACTCTTATTTAAAAAATATTTACAAAAGTTATTCAGAACTAAAAGGTATGCCGAAAAGTCGTGGCCGCCTATACAATTTTTTACTATTATTATTTTTGAGTAACCCATGTATGTATGATATACATGTTTATTATTCTGGTTTGTTGTATTTTTTCCTATTTATTGTACAGATATAGGACTTTGCAATTTAAGGGTTTATTGTAATAATATGATAAGCCACAAACACAAAATACGAAGTTATTAAATTTTTAAGTTTAAAAAATATGTAAAATAAATTACTATATTTTTGTGTGGTCTAGAGACATGCAATTGGTTGAATTTTATGTTTTTTTTTCTTGAATAGTTAGCAAAACATCCACAAATCATACAAGAGTCAGTGTAGTACATTTTTTGTTACCAATATTTGTTGAACTGCCGCTCAATACGCCACTGGACTTAATAAATTTAATTAAGTTAGGACTGAATTAGCTCCTCTATGGTATAAACAACACAGCCCAATTACAAACAAATTTAGTTTAAAATATTTAGAATATTTACAAAAAAACAATAATTTTTTAATACTTTGTTTCCTAAGAATATAAAATTTGCTGACCCATGTTTATATAAATTTTTGTTTTTAGATAACTCACAAAATAGTCTATTAAATTTAATGCACATACTTAATTTACACTCTGTATAACATATTTGGTAACTTTTTTTTTATAAATTGACATACTTTATCCAATGGTTAATCTAGCCCTACAGAGTAACAGTTTTACAACGAAAACCACATATAATTAATAATAGATTTTAAGTTTTTAATTGCTTAATTATCTTAATTGTATCTTGTTAATTAACATTAAAATCATATAGCACTGCATGCAGCAATTAATTTATTAATTAATTTCTATACTCTTATATATATGTATGCAGTTTATTCGATTTAGATGTGCGTCTTTTTAGTTGAATGAGCAATAAATACGTATTAGATTTTTTTAATATCATTTCAGGCTTGACTGGAAATTAATAATGAATCTCAAAAAGAGTATTTAATTAATTTGAAATTGACTATTTTTTTTTGGCCCAGTCTACTCTTCAGGTATAAATATTTTTATTCCAGTAACCATATGTATACATAAGACCGTGCATCAAATCTGGTAGTTTTGAGTTTTTGATAAGTTGTTTATGATGCTAATTCAATGAACAACCCAAGTTTTCGAACTCGACGGTCAAACGCAACCTAGTCAAAAATCCAAAGAAACCGTCGATTTTCGACATTTTTTCAGTTTTTGTTGATTTTTTCCCTAAAGTGCTGTTTTTTTAATAACCTCTGTACATTTTTAAGTGGATTAGATTTTCTGTAATTTGTGACCACAAGCATCTTTGTAGGTCTAACAGTGTCAAACGAAAAAAAAACGTTTCATCAACCTTCTGAAAACGAATCTGGAAAACCATATCATTGAAGTATTCCAGTTAGTGGAAAATGCTGACAGGCTCATCATTTCAACAGCTTTAACTGTTGCCTCTTCTTACGATGTAGTGTTAGTCGCTGGTGAAGACGTAGAGTTGTTAATAATCCTTACTGAAATCTCACACCAACGTGAAATTTTTTCAAGAATTGTGGAAGAAGCAAAACCCCAGATGTGATCTATTTCAACATAGCTTCTCCAAAACATAAATTAAAACCTAAGCTTTTCCTCTTAATCCATGCCTTGAGTGGGTGTGACTCGACATCATGTTTTTTGGCCAAGGAAAATGACGAGATACTACGGTTGCAACCCCGACACTCATAACCTTGACGAGCTGCGGTATCTCATATTCTCGAAAGCTGCAGTGAAAACGAACTTCAATTTTGCCAGGTTACCTCCTTTACGAGATGCAGCTAGATTCTACTTTCTGTCTGAGCACTTACCATCAGGCAGTGGCGGCGAGTACGTGTGGTGAAATGTATGGGTGCAATGCACCCACATGAGAAATGAACATTGTAACATTTCGTCCTTCAAAAGTTTTATTTTGCTTTTCAACTTTCTTTCTATTTGGTAAGAAAAAAATAGTACTTTTGCTTCTTATTCTTCTCAAAGTTTTTATAGTTTTATTACGAAATTACGAAATAGAATGTGAATGTGATGACTTTTTTGCTCTTCATAAATTTTTGTGCCGTTACTTGGCGCGATTCAATGCGGCTACAAGAGGCGTTGTGGAAACGCATGCAGCTGTAGAAAATTGGGATTAAAATGTTCCTCAGTCTGCAGCCATTGCAGCGAGGCTTCAGGCGACAATGTGCCAAACATTGAACTTGATGATCTCGACTCCCAGAATATGAAGATAATATCGAAGTCCTATAAAATAATGAAATGCCGTATGTTTTGTGGAGAGATTCCCAGGAAACATTAACGATCCAGTTGCAGATCTTTTCTGTCAAGCAAGTGACGATTCTCAACCAGGGCCTTCCAAGAGGGCCAAATTTACTCTTTTCTGAGTTTGTTGTTATTTTATCTTTACTTTAATTTTATACGAACCAGTCTTGACCTTATTTGACGTTTATGAGCTTAACTTTTAGGTTTATTGCATGGAATTTTGACTAGTTTGCGTGCGCCCGTCGAGTTCGAAAACTTGGGTTATTCATTGTACCAACATCATAAACAATTAGCAAAAAATCAAAACTACCAGATTTTATGCACGGTAACCCCCACTTCCAAGAACAAAGTTTCTGGATTATTTAGGAAAAATCGCAAAAAATGTTAAACATTGCAATTATGAAAACTTGTAAATGTGTTAAATTATAACACTTTGTGGGCCTAAATATATTTTTCCTTATAATTTCTTATATCATTATTTATTTTTTTATAAGAACAATGTGTTTTACGATTTTTTTCGATGTAAAAGTTTGCTTTACCTCTAAACTTTTTTCCTCTTTGTTAATTACAATACATAGGTAGCCCTAAAATTGTTTTTTTTAATAAAACAATAAATATACTGTCTTGAGCATATAGCCAGGGACTGATTACCTAAGAGTTGTGACCACCCTAGGCTAATTATGAGAACGGTGCGTTTCTGCCACTAACAAAAAAGTTAATGATATTTTGTTACCAAATTAATTAATTTTAAGTAAATAATTTTTGTCAATTTGTAAAATAAAGTATTTTTACTTTTACTTCAAAATTTTACCTTTATTTTCTCTACAGTGACATATTTCCTTAGATACCTTGTAAGTGTGGGTATATTTTATGCATTATTAAACCGTTTGCATGAAAACTGTTATATTTCTATAATGCTGCACCCACCTTTTCCTTAAAGGCCCGAAAAATATACATATATTATGTAAACCTACATATAACCAAATATTTATTTAACGTGATATTGGTAAATCAACATTTGCTAAGTGGTGCTGAGGCTAATATTTATTTAATAGGTACCTAATAATAGGCAACATATTTTTATAATTTGTTAAAAGTAATGTAAAAATAAGTAAAATATTAAAACAAAAATAGATAATAGAAAAAAAAAACTTTAACAGTTTATAAAATCGGTAGTCCTCATATAGATTATTTTCTTTTTATAAAAAATAGTTTCGACATAAGTTGAAGATATGCTCTATATTAGATAGGCGAATTTATTAATTCAATGGTCGTTTTTGTTGGATACACGCTAAAAGTCAATCTAGAAAGAATGGGACCACTTCGCTCCTGGTCTCGGTGGTATAACGAGCTGACCCTGTTCAGCCCTATTGACCTCTATGAACTGGCCGGTCGCCTAATACAAAATAAAGAAAAACCCAACAAAAATTAAATAAAAATCTATGGCTATAACGTAAGTTTTTCTTTGTCTAAATTATCTTACTTACAGAAAAATGCCCAATGCCCCAAAGCAGTTTTATATAAAATTTAATAAAAAAAAGTGTTAGAAAGTGCAATAAAACTGAAAATACATAGTTATTTTGATCGCTAATCACGATTATTAAACAAACAAATATTTTTTTAATTGGTTATGGGATAAAAATATAAATAACAAAACCAAATAAGCATAATTCCGGTGCATCATACACATTAATTATATTATTAAATTGTTTGCTTTTTGTAAGATTTATTTTTTTTTCTTTGGTACTATTTTCAACATAAGAAAGTCTTATCGCTAACACAGGTCCACAAAATAAAAAAAGTCGTCTGTGCTGGGTATTGGGCAAAGATTTTCTACCGTATTTTTCCCGTTAAACACTAATCTGAAGTCAAAACTAGGAGTTAAACTGCAAAAAACCGAATCGCTGGTGCCAAAGAGGCACTAGATTTTTTTTTAAATAAGGGGTGATTCATTTAGAGGAACTTTTTCTACTAGATATTTTTGGATAGATGAGAGGGTCCAAATTTCAAACTCTCGTGGTATTAGTGTTCAGTATTGTTTGCCAATTTATCCTGGAAAGACTTAGCCCCCGGCACAACGTCTAAAACTTGCTCGACTGTATTATTAAAATCATCATTCTCCGAGAAATGTGTTTCGTGCGATTCGAGCAACTTATGGTCCACACATAATCGGCGTCCTGAGCCGACTATTCGCTAGTACTATTACAAAAATTTGAACCTCAAATTTCATTATTGGATAATTCTTGACCAAATAAGCTACATTCAGCACGTAGTGCAGGAAATATAGCGGCAGTAGCTGCGAGTGTACGTGATGATTCTGACGAATTAATTTGGCGCTCGGAAATTGAAGCTTATAAGAACAGTAAGGCGCATTTAAGGCCAATATTTAAAAGCTAAAATCTTTAGAAAATAAATGTAAGATATAGTTCTTCCAGTATAATAATAAATATTACTTAATAATATTATTTTTAATTTTAATTTTTTTAAAGTACCTCCTAATGAATCATCCCTTAAAAGAGGGATTATGTAGCACTTTGTTTTAAAGGCCTCTTAAAACTCTACCCAATACCACTTTGTTTTTAACAATATGCCCAGCCGTTCCAAACTAACAAGCCAATACCATTAAAACCGCACTGTTTGTACATTACAGTATCTAAACCAAATTTCAAATGGTTCTAAGTTCGGAATTAGATGGAGAATCAAACGGCCTTTAATACGAGATGCTACCTACATAACCCCTGACAACTGCAAACTTTGAGACCTAGTTTTGACTTTATATTCGGGTTTAGCGGAAAACATACGTGAGCAGATCTTTGTCCGATACCCAGTACAGACCACTTTTTTATTTCGTGGACCTGTGTAATTAATGTCCTATACATATATGTGAATACCAATTTTATCAGTTTTACCAAAGAATACAAATCCATAGATTTTCAGCGTACCCCAAAATTTTAGTACCTACTCTGACCACTAGATAGCGAAAGTTGGCACCGGACCAATCAGCAAATTCGTCGATGCCCATTTCGAGTTTTTATTGGTCGATTGGACTACTTTCGCTATCTGGTGGTCAGGATAGGTAGTAAAATTTCAGGGTAGTGCTAAGGTTCTATGGATTTGTATTCTTTGGTTTTACTTACTACCTAAATTGTTCTATACTTACACATTCATTTTTATTTCCACTGCCATAAGGCAATAGCCTGACTCCTGACTTTGAATATGTTCATGACTACGCACCCTTATAAAAGCAATGATTATGCGCATTCCGTTCTCCGCAGAGTAATCGCAATTAATTTACAGTGATACGAGCCTGGCACGGTGACGGCGCATTTTAATTTTTATAGGATATAAGACATTTATAAGTAGATTATTTTAAGTAAATTATAATTAAAGATAAATATTATTTTTTATATAATCGCTTTAAATGCATTGTCTTTAGTATTATTTTATATAGGGAGTGAAAATAATAATAATAATATATAATTTTCTAAGAATTTAGTATAACCTGCTGGAAATATAGAACACCAAGCATTTATGGATTTGGTGATGTTTTAGATTTTATTATTATTTAATAATTAATAAGTATTTTTTATGTATTTACTAAAATATATCTATCTATTAGAAATATTTTAACAACTAGTTTAATTAAAAAAAAGAGATTCCTGCTTCTAAAAATATTTGTTACATTAATAAATCAGTATTTTTGCGGTATATAATATAAATAATCACCTTGTTTGGGTCATAATATTACCAAATGGTACTACATAGTGGATGGGTAATTACTTTTTATGAATATAAATTTAAATACGTCGTAGTAAAAATATTTAAGGTTGATGATACATTAAATGGGGGAGTTGCGTTGCAATCAAAATTCTACAGAATCTGTAGATTTTTATGTGCGGAAAATCCATTTCTAGGTCAACAAATGGCACAAATATCAAAATTGTGACACTTAAGATGCTTTTATTTTAAACTAAATATTAAACATAATGTTTAAATCCTTGAAAGCAGACATTTCAAAATTATATTTATAACTATAGATTAAGTTCCTACATTTACAAAATAAAACCACAAAAACTAATTAGACTAGTTTTTGCAACATGTATTGAAATTATTTAATAATAGTCCCGATAACACTGCACTGATAACAAGGTTGTTTTTATGCTGGGGTGGTGTTTAGGTTTTAGGCATACGTACCCACATATAAGTAAATACGTAAAAATATTCAAGGTTGCTGTTCCTGAGCGTATTAAAAGTGTTAAAATTAGTTTGTTTATGACATTACCCACTCGGATAATATATTATTAATAAATTATTCTTCCTAATTTACAAAATAAACTCATTATTTAAATAAATACGTAACACGTATGTGGGAATAGTTCATTTACGAATTTAATTAGCAGAAAATATTATTCAAGAAAAATTAAATGTTTTTATTTAAATTTTGTTGTTGTTAAAGAAAATGTGCAGCAATTTTGGGCGTTCAACCAATTATAACCGCGGCAATAATTGGTGACAACTTTGACATGTAATACATTGTTTAAACGTCAACATAACCGATTGGTAAATACCGTTTTAGAATTGGTTCTTCGCCTAAGATTGATGAGTGGCTAGCAACAAAAATGACGTCACTTTAAATTCTAATAAAGAAACAAATTTACGTTTTAAATTAAAATTGTCCTATTTTCTAGGAACTAAAGAAAAAACACATTAATGAGAAGACTGAATCATTAACAACATGTATTCTATTCTTTTGCGTTACTGAGTGCTTAAAGTTGACGATACTTGCAGCCAATTAAATGAAGGATCTCTACCAATTAGCTCTTGGAATGCGTGCAACCCATGTCTTTGTATACGTGGTTCGAACTCATCCCAGCCAGAGAGACGTTAACAAATTATGATAGGGAACAGATGATATATTTTAAGATCTACAATCAAATTTTTAAATTTTTTTTTGTGTTATAAAAAAAAAAGATAAGTGATAAAACGCGCTGTGCGCCGATCCCCATTTTAAGCATTAAATAATATACAGGTTGAGCTTAATAACATAACACATAGGCTATGTGAGGAAAAGAGACAATCTAACTAAATCCCTGCATGTAAACATGCGTGACTAATAACTGCTTGTTTTGTTATTCTATTACTCGCCGATTTACCAGAACTGCTTACTCAACCAGTATAAACAAAGGATATAGAGTTCCGGGAGTTGGGACTCTCTTACTGTAAATTTGGTTCTCTTTTATGATGTTTTTTCAAAACTGCTTAAATATCAATATTTTTAAGTTATTAACAAAAATTTAGTGCTAATACATTTGTTATCTACATTTTTGCATGCCAGTGTATACAGGGTGATTCAAAAGTCGATCACGAAACTTAAGAGGGTAGTTCTACTTGACAAAATAAGGGTAGAGCATCATATAATTTTTTTTCAAAATGTCATTTGTTTTTGAGTTACAAGCCGTCAAAGTTCAATTTTTATTTTGGTTTTTCGCCATATTGCAATTATTTTTTAACCAATCCAGTTGATATTTGGCACACAAATTGAGCTTTGCAGATTCTTAAATTTCAGGACAAAAGTACTTTTTTAAAATACCGCCAAAGGGCACTTTACCTAAAACCTAAAATTTATTTACATACCTTTTTTATTTTGACAGATATCGCAAAGCTGGGCGCGCCATTTTATAGACAATCAAAAATTTAAAAAATAAGGTACTCTTTATTAAAGTCGATAAACCTCACCGTTTAGGCACCAATAGACATCAAAGTTTTCATAAATATCGATCAAATTACCTACATACATACAGGATGTGTTTAATAGTAAAAAAATTTTTTTTTAAATTTTTAACACCCCGTAGTTCAAAACTAAGACGTTTAGGACATATGTTCATATAAGGTTGTTTTCTTATTTTTTGTTGTAGAATTGATCGGTTAAGTTTGTCGGTTGGATAACTGGACACCCTGTATTTATGTAGGTAATTTGATCGAAATTGATGAAAACTTTGATGTCTATTGGTGCCCAAACGGTGAGGTTTATCAACATTAATAAAAAGTGCCTTATTTTTTAAGTTTTTGATTGTCTATGAAATGAAGCCCCCAGTTTTGCGATATCTGTCAAAATAAAAAGTTATGATGTAAATAAATTTTAGGTTTTAGGTAAAGTGCCCTCTGGCGGTATTTAAAAAATACATTTGTCCCAAAATTTTAGAATCTGCAAAGCTCGATTTGTGTGCCAAATATCAACTGGATTGGTTAAAAATGAATGCAATATGGCGAAAAACAAAATAAAATTGAACTTTGCCGGCTTGTAACTCGAAAAACGAATGACATTTTGAAAAATATATATGAAGCTCTACCCTTATTTTGTCAAGTAGAATCACCCCCTTAAGTTTTGGGATCGATTTTTGAATCACTCTGTATAGATAGATGTTCTACAGGACCGCCAAACAAATAACCAGTTTCAACAAAACTAGTTTTTATTTAAAAATGCATTATAAAAATAATTTTAAATCAAAGCAGCTGTGTATTTTAAAAGTATGGACATAAAGTGCACGTTGATTTTCTTGACATTTGAGTTATGCGTTCCCATTAGAAGTGAACTGTTTTATGAAGGGTAATTTATCGAATACTTTGACATTTATCCACAGTTCCTTGCAGTTTAAAACTAAACCGTGGTTTAAGAAAATTTTAGTCAACAGTGCCTAAACTAAATTATAAAGTCGCGTGCTTATAAATAGGTTTTATGATATAGAATATAGAGGGTAAGTTAAAAATTATTTACGTTCATAAGAGCTTATCAGTTCCGGATTAACCCTATAAGCAAATTAGGCAATTCCTTAGGGCATCACGTTCTAGGGGGCACCAAAAGGGGCACTAATAATTAGAAAAGAAATCAAATAGTAGAAACGTCCGTTTGAGTGTCATATTTTGTTTTTGAGAAAAGTAAAGACCTGTTTTTTTTTGCTCTTCAAAAATTTCTGGTGAGAGAAATAGTCCTTTCTACTTTAGTGTAGGGGGCACCACAGGGGTTGTGTGCTTAGGGCATCACGAAGTCTTGATCCGGACTGTTTACACCTTGACAAACAATTTCGGGAGCAGCAACACATTTTTTGAATAACTTTTATCTAGAAAAATCAGGTATAATGCTGGCCTGACCGGTTTTTGTAAGTTAACCGATCTCCAATCTTTCTTGACTTTCGGTTAATAATTTGTTGCTGACCCTTTACACCCTGACAAACAATTTCGTGAGCAGCAACACATTTTTAGAATAACTTTAACTAAAAAATCGGGTATCATGGTGGCGTAACCGGTTCTTGTGAGTTAACCAAACTCTTATCTCTCTTGACTTTCGGTTTATAATTTGTTGCTGACTCTTTACACCGTGACAAACAATTTCGTGACAGCAACAAATTTTTTACCTAGAAAAATCGGGTAGAAAGCTGGTCTCGCCAGCTTTCCACCCGGTTTTTGTGAGTTAACCGATCCCTAATCTTTCTTGACTTTCTGTTTATAATTTGTTGCTGACTCTTTTTACCCTGACAAACGATTTCACGATTTCGTGAGCAGCAACAAATTTTTAGATTAACCTTTACCTAAAGAAATCGGGTAGAAAGCTGGCGTGACCGGTTTTTGTGAGTTTTGGTGTGACAACGAAATTGGTATCCAGCAATTTATTTTCTTCAGAGCAACCATATAGTTTTTAAATTTAGGGACGGTATATTGTATCATCGGATGACAATTTTGGATATAATAGCATCTGTGTATTACTTCGGTTTAACCGGAAGTGATATAAATTTTGATATTTAAAAAAACACCCTGTATATTTTTTAGAATTTAAATTCTGCAGGTCATTCCTGGTATAAAATCTTTAATATATTTATTACCTAACTCTTTTGGTTTTGGAGAAAATGGCGTTTAAAAATGTCCAAACGACAGCACATTATGCAGTTTTATGAGAAAACAAATGAACATCGCAAAAATTTTAAATGCTCAAAATAGTTCTTTTAAAAGACTCTACCTTTAGAGATCATTATAATACTACTTCCTGTTTAACCGGAAATGCTGTAAAATTTAAACTCCCAAGTATGATAACACTGATATTTTTAATGGAACACCCTGTATATTTCCTAAGATTTATATCCTTTAAGCTATTCCTGATATAAAACCTATAATATACCCAACGTCTATCCATGTTAGTTTTAGAGAAAACGGCGTTTGAAAAGGTCCAGACGACGACAAAATATTCATGAAACTCTCTATTGTGAGGTCGTTTAGACCTTTTTAAACTCAGTATTCTCTAAAACTAAAAAGTTAGGTTATGGGTATATTATAGGTTTTATATCAGGAATAGCTTAAAGAATTTAAATCTTAGGAAATATACAGGGTGTTTTATTAAAATTATCAGGGTTATCATACTCGAAAGTTCAAATTTTACAGCACTTTCGATTAAACAGAAAGTGGTATTATAATGGTCTCTAAGGGTAGAGTCTTTTAAAAGAACTATTTTAAGCATTTTAAATTTTGCTATGTTCATTTGTTTTCTTATAAAACTGCATAATGTGCTGTCGTTTGGACATTTTCAAACGCCGTTTTCTCCAAAACCAAAAGAGTTAGGTTATGAATAAATTTAGGGTTTTATATCAGGAATGACCTGTAGAATTCAAATTCTAAAAATATACAGGATGTTCCATTTAAAAATATCAAAGTTTATATCACTTCCGGTTAAACCGAAAGTAATACACAGAAGCTATTATATCCAAAATTGGCATCCGATAATACAATATAATGTCCCTTAATTTGAAAACCATACGGTTGCACTGAAAAAATAAATTCCTGGATAGTAATTTCGTTGCCACCCGGTATAGTCAATTTTGAAATAACCTGTATAACAAAAAATAAATAAATATAAATAAACAAATGACAAATAATAATTTCTTTTGCAAATCTGATTAGTTATTTTAATCATAGCCTATAAGATAACTGGACTGTATCTGACCGA
Organism: Listronotus bonariensis; assembly: GCA_014170235.1. NCBI lineage: Eukaryota > Metazoa > Arthropoda > Insecta > Coleoptera > Curculionidae > Listronotus > Listronotus bonariensis. The sequence continues at coordinate 35,221 of JACEGR010003278.1, forward strand.
TTTACAGAAGAGCTCGTAAAAGAAATGACCACAACTTGTGCTACAACAATAAATTCTTTTAAAAAGTAGGTTTCTGTGTTCTAATTAGTCAGCTGTCGTATAACTGTGTTCTCTTGATGGGTATTATTGTTTATGCATCATGAATAATATAATTTATTACCAATTTATGCAAAAAGAATATACCAAGTTCAAAAAAGATTAAAACACGTTGATTTTTGCATGATTTCTTAGACTTCTCGAGGAAATAGCTACAAATTTGATTTAAAAAAACTTCAGGCTAGAGTAAACCCTAATGCTAAATTTTTAAATTCGGTTTCTTTCTGAACAGTAAATTTTAAATCTAGATTTGTTTAAACAAAATACATTTTTCAAATTGCTTGGAGTCCTTAAGCCAGCAGCGTAGCTACCGCCGTGTTAATGATACGGGGCCCCCGGACTATAGGGGCCCTCAAATGTGTGTAAGCAAAATTACAAATAATGTTTTTGGAAAGTGGGGACTGTTTTTTTATCTACATTTTTTTTTTTTGGGCCTTTCCAACCCATTGTGATACAGTGCCTCCGAGGCACGCTACGCGACTGCGCACAATATAAAAACTAAACATTTAATTTCTTTTTTTTTGCATACGCTAGAGATCTTAAGTTTTTTTAAACATAATAATCAGATTATTTGGGTGCAATCAAATTGAATATATTTCCCAAGCAGATACGAGTTCATATTTTACATTTTGCAGAATGTATATGTTAATAATAATTATTACGACCAAATTTTATTTAAGGTTAAAAGGTTATTTTAAGTAAAATAATAAATTTATTATCACCAACTGTTTAATTTTATATATATATATATATGTGTACTGAATTAGTGTTTTTATTTTGTTTACAGGATCTAATGTAAAATGTCCAGTAGTGGGTACACGTGCATAAGGACAGTATTTTGCTTTGTAAATGTGTTATTTTGGGTAAGTGAATAAAACCTGTATATTTAAATTGGCCTGAAAAGGTATTGATAAACACCATTACAAAATATCAATTTTATACAGATAACTATAATTTACAACATAGAATTAGTACTAATAGTGTCTAGTAAAATAGTTGTACGTACACACATTACTACAGTGATGAATATACAGGGTGGACCAAATTAAACTTGCACACTTTTTAACTTATAATAATTGTTTATCTGTTTCGCCTATATTTTTCATTTTTATAGGGCTAATAGAAATATATCTATTTGACCAAAATTGACAAACCTAGAGAAAACTTACCTACCCATTATCCCCTCAAAAATAAAAAAGATGGGCGCAACAGATAAAAAGTTATTATTACTTAAAAAGTGTGCAAGTTTCATTTGGCCTACACTGTGATAATACAAGTATAGAGTGACAACCTTACACCAACACCATAACTCAATAACACTTACCCTGTGTTAGAATGTATCACGAAACTTAAGGCGGTGTTTCTACATGATACAAATTCCTAAAATCCCATTGGTTTTCGAATTACCACCTCTTAAAGTTCAAACTTTTTCATGCTTGTTTTTAAATTAATAAATAAAAGTTTTGTATTTCGGGCAAACTTCGCAGAAATCACGGTATTTTTAATACCGCAGGTTCCAGGTACTTGCTGGATCCCGCTTGATTAATAAAGAAATCGCAAATAATTTCAAATTTATGACGGCACTTAAAGGAAAAAAGTATTTTAAAATTGATAAAAATAGGAAACTAAACATTACACAAAAGTAGAAAACTGAACATTATTTTAAAAATAACTTTTTGAAAAGATTAGGGTGTTTATTGTTTCATATACGAAACGGCTTATGACTTACAAACTACATATATCAGCAGCAGCAAAAACGCTCGTTTTGCTTTTACGCGTGTAGGAACAATCGTCATTAAGGCAAAGCTGCCATCTTCATCACTTTCGCTGCTATCAAATTTTACATTTTAAAATATTCATTCGCTACTTCATTGACGGCTTCATTTTTCGCAGCCATTTCTTCAGTCAGTAATAAATATTATATCGTCATCTACAATGAAAACCCTGCAAAAGATCAAAAAAAGGCTACTAAAGAGAAAGTATCTAAAAAACAAGAAAATGTTTCTAATGAAAAAGAACCAAAAAAACCCATAAAGGCTTTTGATAAAAAAGAAGATAAAAAACAAAAGACCTTCAATGAAAAAGGAGATTAAAAAAAGAAAAAGAAACGAAAAAAACAGGAAAAAAACTAAAAAGACAGAGAATGAGTCAGAAGAAATAGAAACCAAAAAACGTGTAAAGGCTTTAATTTAAAAAGAAGCCAAAAAACAGTAGAACAACTCTGATAAAAAAGAAACCAAAAATGAAGAAAAAAGCTAAAACAGACAAGTCATATTCGGACAATTTATCATTTCAAATCGAGATACAGGCTTCTGCAAGAAAAAATTCCATAAATGCACACCATCCCCAATTTCAGATTTTTGTTTTTCTAAGAAAATGCATGACCTTACTCCCGCTTTTTCCGCACAGAATCAATTACGAGCGGGATTAATACCGCACATGACAAGCGGGATCTCGGTTTTTCGTGAGCCCGGTCGGTTTTGCATTCTATAAGCAGGAGGCATAACTTTGAAGTACATCAAGAAGTCATACAAGTGTTTTATATTACAAACAAACAATTTACATTTTCAAATTTTGTTTTTTTGTAATGGCTACTTATTAAAATTTCTGTTTGGTATTACAAAAAATAAAATAGCTTGTAACAATAGGAGGTTTGTAATATGACCATATCTAATTGGGAGGTATCGAATTTGCTCATTATACTTGATGCTATTGTATTTAATAACATTGTTTCTAGGCACAATAATAATGCTGTTGATGTGGGAAAATAAACATATTATAATTAATTTAGAAATATTTATTTTTAATTGGTTTTTGTAAGCTTTAAACAAAAAATATTATATAAGAGGGCATTACTTTCTTTAAGGTAATTATAAAAGATTGTCCAGATTATACAGGGGTTAGGTTTTTAATTGTCTATAAAATGGCGCCACCAGCTTTGCGATATCTGTCAAAATAAAAAAGTTATGATGTAAATTTTTAGTTTCAAGTTTCTGGCGGTTTTAAAAAAAAGTACTTTTATCTTAAAATTTTAGAATCTGCAAGGCTCAATTCGTGAGCTAAATGTCAACTAAATTGGTTAAAAAATAAATGCAATATGATGAAAAACTAAAAATAAAAATTGAACTTTTAACCCCTGTAACTTGGTAACCAGGGAGATTTCGACATTTTGTCAAAGGACTTACTAACATTATTTTACATTGCAGAATGACCCCTTAAAATTTCCTGACGCATTTTCACAACACCCTGTATAAATTCCATCACAGCTACACGTAACTTTTCGATATCATCCTTGATGACATAGGTTGTAATTTGTTCTGAATAAAAACTTAAAGTATTAGAATTTTAAATAAAATGTAAGCAGTTGTTTGAATAAAAGAGTTGTGAGAAAGAGACCCATTTTAAAAAAATTAAACTATCAAAAAAAATAAATAAGACTCACTAAAAAAATAAAAATAATAAATAAAAAAATAAGTCGGGTAATAACATATATGGTATTAAAGTATAGAAGTCTTAATTTCTTTAAAAGTGTTTATTTTTGCTTTTTAGTTTATTTTTGCTTTCCAATTTATTATTATTATTACTATTAAAGTGTTAAACAAACACTAGAAAGCACTACCAGTACCTCTTTCAGAAACTACAGTTAAAAGCATAAGGACGTGTAATTTGATTGGTTTGAAATGTTACTGTCAGTTTGGGGTGCCATGGTTAGTTATGGTTTGTTAAATATTTTTTTATAAAATGAATTAAAAAAGATTTAAGCAACCATTAACCCCCCCAAGTCAATCAATTAAATTACATGTCCCTGTGGTTTTTACTTTAGTATTTCTTTCAGTTCAGTGAAAAGGATAAATTTTACCCCAAGGTTGTCGATTCTGAATGCACCTCTGATGTTTGAGCATATACTAGTCTAGAGACAGCTTTGCCGCACGAACAACGTACGGCAGAGAGAAAACAAAAGGTCTAGTACCTTTTTCTCTTGCAATCCTGACTTGGTTTTTTATGGAACCACCGCTTTTATATAAAAAAATAATATTTTTAAAATCGGTCCTTAATTGACGAAATACTCGCGTAACATACCTACACAAAAAAAAACATACAGGCAGATTGATAACTTCCTTCTTTTTGAAGTCGGTTAATAAAACCATAAGTAAAACCAAAGACAATTGTAGTTTCTCTATAGACCCCCAGAACAATGCTAAATGTTTGATCATCAGTTTGGACGCTGGCTTGGCTGAATTTATGAAGCGGCAAAATATACGTACTGTTTACGTGTGTATTCGATGTATACCCGCTTCATAAATTCCACGAAGCGAGCGTCCAAGCTGATGACCAAAAATTTAGTATTGTTCTGGGTGTCTTTAGTGAAACTACAATAATTGTCTTTGGTAGAACTTAGGTTTTCGGTTTAGTCACTCACTTCAAAACTAAATGTCAGTCAGTTACCAAACTCCCCATTGTTATCTTAATCTTATATCCACTGGATTAATAACCTGATATTGTTTTAGGTAACCGGATGCGCCCTTCTGGGCATAGGAATATGGTTAAGGATAAGTTATGAAGGATACGCAACCTTACTTCCCCAATATGCTTTACTTAGCGCAGATGCCATATCCATAGTAATCGGAACAGCTACAATTATTTTGTCATTTTTTGCTTGTTGTGGATCATGGCTTCAGAGCAGATGTATGCTGATAACGGTACGTTTTTCAATGTTTTATCGAATAGTCTCAGTTGGGTACACGCCATGTTATAGATGGGTCCACATTTAACTCATTCTGAACGTAGTACCGCAAAGTACACAAAAAATCATAAAGTAAATAAACCCTTTTGTGAACAATGATTTATTGCAGCAAACAATATTCAACCCAACAGGTTTCTAGTTCCACGCCACGTGCCACCTGTTTTATGGCAAGACAGAGGCGAAATAACAGGATGTTTTTAAGTACGTGACACGTGTTTTAGCAGGGTTTTTTTATTTATCTAAAAAATAGGAAATTAGGCTCTGTAAGCGCTATGTGCCTTCAAAAAGGTTTGTTTACTTTATCATTTTTTGTGTACTTGGCGGTATTGCTTTCAGAATGAAATAAATGTGGACCCATATATACCTAAAAGGAATTCAACCGCTTCGGTCGTGGTCCTAAAGTATAGACACTTAGCCTGCTCAGCCCCATTACCCATTTAAGGGGAAAGATACCTGTAAAATGCCAAGAAAATGTTTTTTTTTTTTAATAATATGTTGGTATAGTCCTTTAAGAACACGTCACTAAAATTTTAGAACATAATTTTCGGTATTTCTTATATTACAGAAGTCACGATATTCAATGTTATTTTATATACCTATTTCAACCTTAAACGAGTTTTTCTCAAAATTTTATTTTGAAATTCGCGGACACGATAACTCAAAAAGGTTATTGACCGATCTTTCTGAAATTTTGCACACATACTTTTAACAACAGTACTTTCTATATAAAGCAAATTTCCGAAAAAATCGTAAAAAATATTTAAAAACGATGGAAGAATTGAGCTAAAAAGTAATGTCATTTTTTCAAGCATTGTATCTCTAGGATTTATTTTTTTCTCAACCTTTTTTTTAGGTTCACCGACAAATTATGAAAAAAAAATCTTTTTATTTTAATATTTGACTAAACTACATACCAATTTATGAAAATATATAATGACTCTTTCATTTAAAAAAACGTAAAAATAAATAAGAATATAAGCATTTACAGGTATCTCCCCCTTAAACTACATATTGCCCTAAACAAAATAAAGAAAAAATCCAAAAGTTAAAAAACACTGAAAGCAACAAATTTAAAAATGTGATTTTCCAAGCCTACTTACTAAACTATAATTATTGTTCTAATAGGCGCTGGGTCATTCATCATCTGTCATACAACAATATTAGAAAATGTTAATATTACATTTTAAAATTCATAATTTTATTTTTAAAAACTCAATATTAACTATTAGCGAAACAGGTGAAAAAGACGACATATTTTTAATTCGTGTGATAAGAGTCCGCGCGATTAGTAAAGGTGCCACCGACGTAATCATTTTCTGCGCAAAATCTCGGCTGATTCCCTCATCCCGTATTTAAAATGTTATTTATTTTTTTAAATCAAATTTTTAAAATGCCTACTTCCTAGGTAACGATACGAAGGCTTTGAAACCGCTATTGAAAGATAGTTAGGGTCCGCGCGTTTAGTAAAAAGAGGCCACCGACGTCATCATTTTCTGCGCAAATCTCCTTTAATTCCTCATCCCGTATTTAAAATGCTATTTATTTTTTAAATCAAATCTTTAAAATGCCTACTTCTTAGGTAACGATACGAACCCCTTTAAAACCGCGATTGAAAGAGACTTACAGAAGATTTCGCGTAGATAATGATGACGTCGGTGGCCTAATTACTAAACGCGCGGACTTTACAGAAGATTTCGTGTAGATAATGATGACGTCGGTGGCCTCTTTACTAAACACGCGGACCCTACCGAATAAATTCTTCTGTCAGAGTTGGGTGGTACTAACTGTGTGTTTTGGTATTGGGTATTCAACTGAACACTTTTGGGTAGGTCTTAAATATTCTGGATTGTTAATACCGTTTTTGAGTCATAGTACTCGAATACTTGCCTTGTGTTTTTAGATGTCGTAAATCAAACCCCATAATAAACTACTGGTGTTTAAATGCTGGTATTAGAAATCCTGTTTTAAAATAATAAAAATATCTTACAAGTATAACTCAAAGACAATTTTGTGCAAAATAATGAGCAAGAAGGGTGATAGAAATGACGTTCTTTTAGGTATTTTTGGGGTAAGGACCTTTTTTGGGTATTTAAAAGTATTCATATTGTAATAAATCCTGGGATTCAAGTGGCGCTATTGATTTTTTTTACTTTCTGCTGTATTCAAATACTATTTAGAATAAAGTATTCAGATTCGAATACAGGATTTCAGTATTTGAACGAACTCTGTCTTCAGTAAATGTGCAATTATACAGTGTCCGCCAGAAATGTTAAACTTTTTTCTTTTTGATTTCTCAAAAAAATATATTCTTGATACAAATATTTGCATACAGCGAAGCTAACAAAACACTGATCCATATTTAAATAAACCATAGCGTATACAAGGTAGGTGCAAATTAACGAATATGACACAGAGAAAACTACCTTTATTTTTGAACCTAGAGAAAAATATTATTGGAAAAACTTGTTAAGAATTAAAGTTATATCATATTTTTAAAGAAGAGCCTCCTATTAAAAAATTGGAAGAAAACTTACTTTTCAGCCTACCCCGTATAGGTATTAGATCGTACTGAATTAACTGCCGTAAATTATGCATATTGTTTTTAAATTTAAAAAATAAAGCTTTGTTATTCTTAAAGCATTTAAGTACATTTGGATCAATTCAAAACAAACGTACATTTAGCTTTTTGTGGTTCAATAAGGTCAAAACTTAAAACCCTCTTTAGACTTATAGTGCCACATCATTTTTGCCTTATAAAAAACGTCTTCGCATTTTTAAATTTATGATCATATGTTCGTATTTATTTAGATTAATCCTAAAATAATATTATAATCCCAATTTTCAAACATTTAAATAGAAAATCATAAAAATAAATTTATGTTTTTTAAAAGTTAAGCTGTTTTTATAAGGCAAAAATGACGTGGAACATAATTCTAAAGGGCCTTTTAAGTTTTGGCCTTATTGAACCACAAAAAGCAAAAATGTACGTTTGTATTTTGAATTGATTTAAATGTACTCAAATGCTTTAAGAATGACAAAACTTTGATATTTTTTCGAAATTTAAGGGTAATAAAGACAATTTACGGCAGTTCTTTTAGTTCGACCTAATCTCTATACGGGGTAAGTTAGAAAATTAAGTTTTTCTTCCAATTTTTTAATAGGAGGCTTTGCTTTTAAAATATGATATAACTTTTAATTCTAAACAAGTTTTCCAAATAATATTTTTCTCTCAGTTTAAAAATAAAGGTAGTTTTCTCTTGTGTCATATTCGTTAATTTGCACCTACCTCGTGTACGCTATGGTTTGTTTAAATTTTGATAAATGTTTTGTGAAATTTGCTGTATGCAGACATTTTTTGAGAAATCAAAAATAAAAGTGTTTTTCATATGGTTCAACATTTCTGGCGGTCACTGAATATTCTTCTAGCCTAAAATTGTGTTTTACTTAAAGCTCAAGTGAATTTTATTTTTTCTTAGCGGTCGACAACATAAAGTTTTATATTTCTGTTTGCCTCCATTATTTCACGCACAAAAGAAATTACATTTATTTTTGTCTTTTGTTTACGCAATAACCTTAACGAAAGGTTAAACACACGCAGCATAATGTACACAAAAACACTAGCTGGTCCATTAAAATTGAACGTTTGTATATTTACTAGGATTTCCAATACAAGTTGATATATCCAAGTGCGAATGATTAACATATTTTCAGCATCAAACACTTATAAATAGCAAATTTTAAAATTTTCAAACAAATTTAAGTATATTGACCCTACATAAATTGGCATGTTATCTTAAATATACAGGGTGGGCCAAATTAAACTTGCACACTTTTAAACTAATATTAACTTTTTATTTGTTGCGCTTATCTTTTTTATTTTTAAATGGCTAATGGGTAAATATGTTTTCTATAGGTTTGCCAATTTTGGTCAAATAGATTTAGACAGGACTGGACTAACGGGACTTTTTCTAAAATGCTGTATTTAACCTCGTTGCAAAATATAATACATTTTTCTTGCAGACAAAATATGGAAAATGATTTAGTAAAAGCGAATCATTTAATACTTCGAGGATTTAGAAATTATAATTGTTTTTAATAAATAATGCTCCCCATAAAGCATGCATTTCTCTCGATTTCTAAAAAAGAACTTAGTTTACTTTGAAAATAAAGAATGTGAGGTTACCATGGTTACTAAGTTGGATGCTGACCAAACTAAACAGTAAATTAATTAAAAATAAAATTATTAGCCTAATTAATTGTAGATAATTTTTTTTTGCAACGAAGATTAATGCTTCATTTTGAAAAAAGTCCCGTAAATCCAGTTCTGTTTAAGGTAATTTTCTAGAAACCTGCGGCAACTCCGATTTTGACATGGTATACGGGGTTTTGGGGCGCTGATCACGAATCTGAAAGAATTTTTGGCGGAAACGTTTTGTTTTTGAGATATTCATCATCAGAGTTGAAATTTAAACTTATCCTATTTTTACAATATTCCCCGTTCTTTTTGCACACAATTCTTGATTTAAAGCTAAAGTGGCACACAATATTTGATTTTTACCTTTTAAAACCCCATTTTTTTACGTATTTTACATTATTTTTGCATTAAATTGCATAGCTATACTTTGAATCACTTTAATCCCAGTGTGCCATGAAGCCCTATGTGTATGTATGGTTGCCGCATTATCAAAGAACAACCACGCAATTTAATTCAAAAATAAGAAATTCCAATATTGTGTGACACTTTAGCTTTAAATCAAGAATTGTGTGCAAAAAGAAGGGGGATATAGTGAAAATAAGATTAGTTCAGATTTGAACTTTGATGATAAATATCTTGAGAACGAAACGTTTCCGCCAAAAAAATCTTTAAGATTCGTGATCAGCGCCCCAAAAATCACCGTATACCAAATTTCGTTAAAATCGGAGTTGCCGCAGGTTTCTAGAAAATTACCCTGTTTAAATCTTTTTGACCAAAATTGGCAAACCTAGAGAAAACATATTTACCTATAAGCCCTCCAAAAATGAAAAGATAGGCACAACAGATAAAAAGTTATTATTAGTTAAAAAGTGTACAAGAAATTGAAAAAGAATGTATACTGTTTTAGTATTATTTCTATAAAAAGTAAGTACATACAATTTTCTAAAATTAAATAATAAATGCATAGTTATGAAGAGGATAATTGTCTTTTGAAAAATAAGAAAGCTATTATTTTTTTGTTGCAATATAATGGCTGTGCTGCAAAATTTTAAATTAATAAGTTTAAATAAATAAAACATGTATAAAATGGTATTTTGGGAAAATTCAGGAAAAAATATAGTATGTAACACATGCATAAAGTGTCTTTTACTCATAGGATTGCTCTCACTCGCCTAACGGCTCGTGCTATCAAACTTCCCATCCGTGACATAAATTACTATTTTTTTCAATTCAAAGCAACACGTGCCTCTAGTGGTATAATTATGTTGTTTTAAATAAAAAAACAAAAAAATCATTGTTTTTTCATCAAAACTGGCTTTTAGGGAGCGTTGCATTTTTATTTTTATTTTTAACGACCACCCTAATGATTATACCCAAAATTAGCTTAAATCGTCTAAATACACGTGTTGTTTTGGAGTAACCCAGCGCCGATACTTATTAAAGGTTTTTGTTTCGAAGAAATCGGTAGTTTTACAAATATTGACTTAAATAAAGATAACAGGGGTCCCAGTTAAAATAAGAAACTTTTGATATAACTGAATGTGCCAGAACTGTCAAAAATTTTAAGTCGTATGTCCCCTACTGACCCTAGAGTGTTATCAAGATTTTAAAACATTTTATAGATTTTCATGACATCATGGGACATGATGATGTATTATCACTCCCCCACCCCAAATTTTTTATTGATTTGATAAAACTTTTTTTTATTATTATTCGATATGATTAAAAGACATTGACATTTTTTTAACACTTCTTTTTTTAAATAGTATTTCAGCTTGGTGGTGATAATGTTCATCGCAGAATTTTTACTTGGCTCCTTAGCATTTGTATATAGAGACAATATCAAACATTCCTTTATGGAAAAGCTACAAGATGGCCTTACACATCACTATAACATGACTCAAAGTCCCAATAACTTAGTTGATGTATGGGACGACATACAGTCAACAGTAAGTACTTTTTAAACTACTATTCCACAAACTAGTCTATACTATGTTCACTATAAATTATTGAGAAAAACACCTGAACAAAAAAAATGTATTTCATTGGTTTAAACAGTCAGTAACCCTAGTTACCACAATAAAAAATCTATTTTATTGCTTTAAAACAGTAACCGGAGTTACTTACTAGGCATTCATTATCAATTTATAGTGACCAAAGTATACAGGGTCGCTTTTATGGTGGATTATTTGCTAAATTAAGATAGCTAGCAAACAATGTTAAATACAAAACTTTAAGGGTTTTTAGAAATCTATTACACTGCACATAAACTAAGTATACAGGAACAGTCAAAAAGCCATGGAAAAACAAAGTTATTTTAAATGAAACCCCTGTATGTCATTCCATATTTTAATTATTTACAAGATTCTAAAAAAAATGTTAAGCATACTACATACCCAATCTTAACCGTTTTCGAGATATCGAGTTTCGAATATCATTTTCAAATAAATCTAATAATAATAAAAAAGACAACTAACTTTTAGTAAACAACAATTTAAAATCCTATTTTATTAGGTGCTCAAAGTGTCCATCGTTTACTTCCTGGCAGTAATGAATTCGTTGAACAAAATTTTGTAGCGAATCTAAAAGGATAATGGGGGTATAATTTTATTTTACCAATATTTCATCCCAACGTAAAATTATTATACACAGATACGGATAGTTTAATTTATCAATTTTTTGTTAATGATATTTATACCTATATAAATACATATATTGACAAATTTGATACTTCAGACTATCCTCCAAATAACATCTAACCTACAATTTTTTTATTAGCTAATGGAATTTTATCCATTAGCTAATAAAAAAATTGTAGGTTTAATGAAAGATGAAAATAACGGAAAAATTATGACATAGTTTATTGGTTTGCGTTTTAAAATGTATAACATAAAAATATTACAAGATTCTGAAAAGCAACAACAACATGTAAATGAAATGCTAAAGAAACAATATCCCAAACGTGAAATTGATTCATTTATTTCAAATTTTGGAGTTACAAAAAAGCTAAGGGAATAAGTAAAACAGTAGTTAAAGATATTTCATTTAAAGATTATTATAACACACTGTTTAATTTACAAAAGTTGTCAGTTTCACAAACCCAAATAGTGTCAAAAAACATGAGGTTTTTACTATTCAGCAAGAGAAACGGGTTTTAAATCCATCGGACGATAAAAGAATTATTAATTATTTATACACTGACACTCTTCCCTGGGGTTATGAATAAGTTTTTCTACCTTGAAAACCTCTTGTGTTTTTTTACTAATTTTTGACGCATTTTTTCTTTTTTTAAAGCCTTTAAGGTTTGGGACCGTATATTGCACCTCATGCCTTAAACATTTTTGTTTTTGTCAGAAATCAATTGACAAACACAGGACAGCAGCAACAAAAACAACAAACAACAAGCACCACAACAACAGATCACAATTCCAAGACATCTTTAGCCGCCAATCTTTACTGTGCAGAAAAGTTACCGGGGTCAGCAGAACGGTTAACACCACCGTTACCCAACAAACGGCAGAAAAAGAACGGATAATTTGGAAATATAGACGCCAGCCCCTGTATAAATTTGATATTTATAGGACATTTTGTGCATTTAAAGGACGCACTTTGTCAGCAAATGATTTAATACATTTGACAAATCATAGTTTGATGGATTATCAAACAAGACAAAAAATGCTACGGTACCACCACCTACCTGAGATCGCTAATGAGAGTGATTACGACTCGGATGAGACCATTGCTAATGAATAATTGCTTATGTATTAAAGCGTTTGCTTTATTGTTAATTAGTTTATTACTGTAAAAATGCCTGTGCCAATCACATTAAAATGTCCTAAATGTCTAAGCTGTTCTGACGTACCACACAGAATATGTTTACGATGTGAATATCAAGCTTTTGTTAAGAAATATGATGGTGCTAAGCATTTACCATCACACTATTTTAATAGCAAGGAAAAAAGGGAGAAGAGCGTCTCCGCAACAACATTAGATAATACAAGTCATATAATATTATATTCTTTATGGTATAAATGACGTATTTAGTGCAGTTTGTTTTTAATATAGTTTACCCAGTCTAAATAAAGTTTCATTTCTTTTTTACAATGTTAACTGTTGTTTAAATTCCTTAATATTTTTAGTTGTTTGTTAATTATAACAGATTATTTTGTAATTCCTTTTGATTTAAATAAACTATGTGCAAATTTTTTATTGTTGTTGTTTTATTTTCCTTACGTTACTATCGTTAAAATTATTTATTAAATATTTAGATCATCTACTTTGCGATATAGTTAGGCCCTTTTTCCAACAACCACCGGTCATTGACAATTACTTCTTTGGCTGAAGAAGTACCAAAAGGTCTGAAAAATTCCTGAAAATGCCTAAAGGTCACTTCTTGCAGTTTTTCAGCACTTCTTCGGCGCAAGAAGTGACGTCATTATGTCTTTGGACCACTTATTATGTAAACATGCCATCAGGGTGTCACAGGAGCCCACTTGGTATACTACTAATGGGAGCAATACTGGCATATTCTGTGTTGCAATTCTTCGATATTTTGTGGCCTATTTTTGTACACTAAATTTTTGATATGGCCTCAAAAGAAAAAGTCAAGAGGAGTCATATCATGAGACCTAGCAGGCCATTCAATTGCATCTCTGCGCCCAATCCATTTACCAGGAAAAGTTTCCTCTAGATATACCTCTTACCATCCGTCCAAAATGTGGTGGAGCCCCATCTTGTTGAAACCATATTTGTTCAGCCTGTAAATTGGGATTATTATGGTTCGGGAATAATCTGAGCTGTGGAACAATATTCTCTTGTAAAAGTAATAAATATCGTTCAGAGTTCAAATTTGCAACAACCAAACATTGGTTTTTGTGGTAGTTGGATATGAACTTGTTCCAACCAATGTGGGTTTTCGTCTGAATAACATCTACAGTTGTATTGATTTACGTGCTCTTTAAACAAAGCGTTGATTCATCAGAAAATAAAATGTGGTTGACAAAGTTGACATTTTTATTCAATTTATCTATAATGACTTCGCAAATCTGCGATCAAAATCGTTTTCACTCAATTCTTGTAACAAATGAGTTTTATATGGTTTGAATTTTTCTTCTTTGGTAATTTTTTTAGATGGAATGTCGACTCATATTATGATTTAAAGCCCGCTGTTGTGTCGAATTTATTGGATCTAACGTGATATTTAGAGAATTTTCTTCATTAGTAACGCTTACCGGTCTTCCGCTTTTTGTCACACCTCCAGTTTCATGAAAACGCTACAATGTTTTGGAAACAGCTGATTTAGTTATAGGTTCCCGATCTGGTTGCAATTCATTAAAAATATTCACCACTTGGGTAAAACTCCGTGTTCTATCGCTATACTTTATGATCATTAAAATTTCAATGCGCTCGGTATCACTGAAACGTGCCATTGTTGCGCGAAAATTGTTCACAAATTGTAAATGTAAGTTTTTGCATATCTGTTGTCAAGATGACAAGACAACATTTGCCGTGGAGGTTAATATTTTCTAAAGGTAGCTTGATGGACTAGAGAATTATTGAATGTAATAATTTATTTGAAAATGATATTCGAAACTCGATATCTCGAAAACGGTTAAGTTTGTGTATGTAGCGTGCTTAACATTTTTTTGAATCTTGTAAATAATTGAAATATTGAATATTATACAGGGGTTCCGTTAAAATTAAAGTAACTTTGTTTTTCCATGGCTTTTTGACACGGTCATGCAAAACGGTTACATTGGGGGTGTCATGGATACTTCTGGTTAGTTTTTTTTTCGCTTTATTAAGGAATTTTAAAACTATTTAACTTACCAGAAAAACCCCCAATGTAGACAGTCTTTGCATGACCGTCTGTGTATGCAAATATTTCTATTTTCCTTTGTTTAAACTTGCTAGACAAATAGAATCAAATGCAAATTGACTAGTCATATAGTATTTGCCTAGACAGAAGCCATTTTCCCTAAAATGACTATTTGACTGGGGATATATTAAATGTGGTATAGATTTAAAACTCTTTTAAAGATCCTTTTATTGGTAATAATCTACAGGGTGTTCCATTTAAAAAGTTTACCTGTTTAATTTTCTTAACTTTTTAATTTTTCTTTTGTTTTGTTTCCTTTTCTTGTGCTCAAAAGATAATTGGAGAATTTAAATTAAGGACACAGTGTTATTGCAATTCGGTCGAAACAGCTGATAAAAATGAAAAATATTTACATAAATTACCTGATTAGTTATTAAATTTCACGAAAAATATTAGGCATCATTGTCTGACAACCTAAATAATACAAAGCAGGATAATAGACAGTGTGTTTAAGAAACTTTATTTATAGCCAAACAGTGTCAGTTTTTCCTTATTTAGACTTAAACTGCTGATAAACCAAGACTGACTTCGCACGTTTTGCTTCATTGCTGAATTTTTAACGAAAGCCATGATGGCAACCACTTAAACACTAGTTATAGACTAACGATTTTCTTATTTTTTGTTACATTCATCCCATAAATCATAAAAATTCTTTAAAAATAGAATATTAACTGCAACAACAGAAAGCAAAACTTGATTATGAAATGTCATTATCTTCTAAATTTGCAACTGCAACGTTGCCAAGTCAGCTAATATTTAGTTTTCAATAGATAAAAACCACAAGAATAAATATATTAACCAGAAGGATATCTCGAAGGCGGCTTCTTTGATGTTTTCCTAGCGCGTCTCATGACCTCGAACTGCATATTTTGCAGGCGTTTCATGAGCGTACCTAAGAAATTAACATGTTTAGGCGCCTATCTCTTAAAAAATATATTTTAATATTATTATAATGCATTTTATAACATCTATGAATCAAATAAAACAGATGCTTTAATAATATGTCGTATTGAGATATATTAATAATTATTATGAAATGTGTCTATTCATTTTTCGCAATATGACTAATTTTTATTTTTCATATTTTTGAAGTTTCTATTTATCCATTTGAGGGTATGGAATAGTCTAACTGTAACAAACCATTTAATTAAATAACTAATTGGAAATTGTTCACAAGGATGTAAAAAACTATTTTTAAACGGTTTTACTCTGACTTGTTTGTTATTTATTTGGAATTACTTTTTGGATCA
Organism: Listronotus bonariensis; assembly: GCA_014170235.1. Lineage (NCBI taxonomy): Eukaryota > Metazoa > Arthropoda > Insecta > Coleoptera > Curculionidae > Listronotus > Listronotus bonariensis. Next base: position 51,384 of record JACEGR010003278.1, read on the forward strand.
AATCTAGTAATTGAAATTTGACCCCTTCCTGACGACCGATCGATCTGAAATTTGGTACACTTCCTTAGTCTTGATGACAATACAATATAACATATTCTTTATGATTGTAAATCCAACATGGCCGCCGATACAAAATGGCGGATTACATATTACTTTTACTACAACCTCAATATGGGTATCAAATTAAAGGGCTTTATTGGTAGAATAGAACCCACTATGAAAAAAATAAAATCCAAGATGGTCGCCGCCACAAGTATGTGCGGATTATATTTTTTTCACAAATACCTCAATATGGGTATCAAATGGAAGGAGCTTGATTGGTAGAATAGAACCCACTAGTAAAAAAATTAAAAATCCAAAATGGCCGCCGTCACAAAACGGTGGATTACATATTTTTTCTCACAACTACCTTAATATGGGTATCAAATGAAAGGGGTTTGGTTGGTAGGAATAGAGCTCACTATAAAAAAAAATCAAGATGGCTGCCGCCACAAAATGGCGGATTACATATTTTTTCTCACAATACTACCTCAACTATGGGTATCAAATGAAAGGGTGCTTGGTTGGTAGAATAGAGCTCACTATAAAAGATAAAATTCAAGATGGACGCTGCAAAATGGCGAATTTACATATTTTCCACAACTACTTCAATATAGAATCGTTGGTTAGCTCTGGTTAGTTATAGTAAGGGCGAACTCAATAGAATGAGAAGTATCAACTAACAACAAAACTAAAAACTTGAAAATAGAATTATGTAAAAAACTTTTATGTTAAACGGTTTTATTGTATTAAAAGCTAAAGATAATTCGGTAAGTCCTAGCTACCAGATCGCACCAATCTTCTCATCAATCTGGGGTATTGATCAGACAAATAATAAAATCGTTGGGCAATTGACATTTCTATCATAATATTTACTCTGGATACGCTTCAGTTATAATTAAAATATGTATTGTATAATTTACACAAGTGTCTATTTATTTTTCCATATGACAATTTTTCTATTTTTAACACTTTTGAAATTCTTGTTTATACATTTGAGTGTATGGAATAATCTAACTCTACCAAATAATTTAATTAAATAATTAATTGGAAAATTTTTACAAGGATGTAAAAACTAGTATTTTTGGCAGATATTTTCAAACTTTTGAATTAATTTTTTTGTATTACAATACTTTCAAAATTTATTTGAAATAAAGTTTGGGTTGATAGGTAATTAATTACATAATTCACAGAAAAATCACTAAACAGAATATTATAGTCCAGAAAAATAAAAACGTATCGCAATAAACTACCTATATAAAAATACATTGACCGTTACCGAGTCGTTGCTTCGCCTTTCACTACTGCACTGGCAATTTCGGTTTAGAATTTCGCTGTTTTAGTAGCCCTCGAAGGTCACAGCCTGCGCCGCTCAGGGTAAAGAGATATCCTTCTGGTTAATATATTTATTCTTGTGTAAAAACTATGAAACTCTTTATACAAGAAGTTTTTTTATATTTTTTTAGTTATTGATGTATGTGGGTGCTAAAATTTAAATAAAAACCCTGTACAGTAGAGTGTAATATGTTTTTGGATTAAAAATTAAATTTAAAGTTTAAAAGGCAAAAATTCTTCGACTATAGGACGGCGTTGACACTTGTTATTTTACTCCTCATTTAACGAATTTTGTATCTCCTATGCTGCGTCCAGACTTGCAACAATTCGCCGCGCCGAATAGCGCGCCACATAGCGCGGACGTGAACGGAATTCACGTCGTTCCAAGGGCGTGTGGAATAATTCCGCGGTGATTCAGAGCTTGTCAGTTTTTTGCATTAAAGGAGCGAGCAAATAGGTTGGTTTGTTTGGATGGATTTTTGACGAATTGTTGTAAGTTTGGGCGCAGCTTTACCGTTGCCCAATCCTAATGGTGCACATCGAATTTGTAACATCAAATATATTCGCTTTTTTTTAGTTTAGATGTTGCGGAGTTTCAAATTATATGGACTGGCACATGATAGATGCATGGCCTGATAAAAGATGGGTACCTGACACCTGTTGCCTTCCTGCAGACTATAGTATAGGATGCGGACAAAGGGGCAGTGATTCGATATATAAAACTGGTTGTTATGAAGTGATTTACAAGTGGTTCAAGGAGAGGTTATTGGTTGTGGGGCTGGTTGGATTAACGGTGGCTTTTGTACAGGTAAATAAATATAAAAATAAAGTGAGACACCTAGGTGCACAACAAGATATGTCCATTAGAAGTATAACTGAAAACGCTAGAAACAGATACGTCTTTAATTTTTAATTGTTTTTCTAGAAAAAAAAACAATTTTTGGGGTAAATATGTCAGAAAAATAAAATGAATATACCTGGTATAAAATAATTGATGTTAGAACAAATACATACAAATCGGTTATGGCCGGTTTTTCTGCAAATTTAAAAAGATGTTTTAATTTTAAGTTTATTGTTTATGTCTGTCATATATCTAAAAAATAGTAATCAATTTGTTTCTAAAGATCTAATTTCTGGTTACTCATCATTAATTGATGTATTTTTGACTGCCCCATTTATACAGGATATTTGTGAACTGTGGTGGCAAACTACACTACTATTTAAAAAATGCTTTTATTAAAATAAAAAAATAGTTCATTTGGACATGAGTTCGCAAATTCTTCGTTTTTAAGATACAGGGTGTTAAAGTTGTAACTGTTATTTATGGCAATAAAAGGCTAATTTAGCATCAACTTAATTTTAATAAGTCTAGTGACGTCTCGAGTGGCACCTAAAAGAATACCGGGTGGCGTAATTACTATCTATACTATTATGCAGAGCCAGTCAGCTCTGTAAAAGAGTAGACTTAGTAATAGGGAAGAACGCAGTTTTAAGTATTTCTAACCATACTAGAGTGCAGCGCGACCCAGCTCTGGGCCGTAGTACAGATAGTAAATGTGTAATTGGCGTTACGCATTATTTTCATACTCCTAAATATACTCGACCACAGATCCCGATTATTTTTTTCCAATTATTGCAAGGCGACAAGACGCGGTATGTGTACTCAAAGACATAATTATAAAAAGTATATAAAAAAATTTAAACATATTATGTATAAAAACTTAAATGTTTTTTATAATAGGTATGTCTTGTAACACTTACACTTATAACGATATTTAATCCCTTCCTTAGCAAATCGTCATTTTTTATGGTATTTTTGTTAATTTTTTAAACAAAAATGAAATGGTTGCCTCACAATTTCTGTTTCTAACTCTGCTCTCACTTCTTTTATTGCAGTTCACCTTATTGAAGCTGTTATGGTGACATTTAAATACCTTCTTATACTGGTATTTTTGAAGGGTAGGAAATGTATATCTCACAATCCAGTTCGTGCTGGTTATGGTACTAAATTTATTAATTCAGTTATTACACCACTGTCAGATAATTCCCCTTCATCACTTTTTTTTGCTTCTTATAGTTAAGGAATAATTATTTTCATTTTCATAACTGTTATTGAGAACCACATCCTCACAGTCCATGATTTTTTGAATAATATTTGGATATTTATCCATTCTAATAACTTGATTCATCAACACAAATAAACAAGAGCACTCACAGCTGCACTAGTAGGTATAAAAAAATTTAGATTAATAAGAGGTTATGTTTACGTTTATAATAACGTGCCTGCCACCAAATATGCACCTAAAGAATAATATAAATCACAGCAAGTCTTCGCGCGTAAAAAAATAAATCGGGATCTGTAGTCGAGTATACTTAGGGGTACACACACCAGCGTATTATAATTACTACCTATACTACGGCCCAGAGCTGGCTCGCGCTGCACTCTAGTATGGTTAGAAATACTTAAAACTGCGTTCTTCCCTATTACTAAATCTACTCTTTTACAGAGCTGACTGGCTCTGCATAATAGTATAGATAGTAATTACGCTACCGGGTGCCCGGTCTAGAAATCAAATCTACATGCAATTTCAAGAAAATACATGTACCACATATGATATATCAATCTTAATTAGTTTTTGCGAGAAAATGGTAAAATGTCATGGTAACCGCCATTTTTATCGATTTGTGAAAAACAAATGATGATAGTAACAACAAAAATCTATTATTGTGAAATAGATCGTTGGTAACACATATTTAATGAACCTTATATACCATTACAGTAAAAAAACAATTACCAGTTTTACCGGAAGTGCTACAGAAATTGACTTTGGTAGTAAAGAAGCCTTAAATTTAAACTTTACACTTATAATTTTTCAATTTTTTTGGAAATTATATCTGACCTCTAAACCCAGTTGTTTTTAAGTTCCTATTACCGTAAAAATACATTTTTCCGTTTTACCAAAGTGCCATGAAAATTGATTTTCGGCATTAAAGAAGTTAAAAAATTTAAATGAAAATCACACTATTTAAGCCTTGAATTTCAACTTAAGACGCATTCCTCGATCTTTTATGTTAATTATATCGTTTTTTTAAACCTAATAGTTTTTAAGATATTATTTGTAAAACGCTAGGCTGCCTTGAAAATAGCAAATAAAATATATGTTAAAGTGTAAAGTTTAAATTTAAGGCTTAAGGTAGTGGTTTTCATTTAAATTATTAAAGTTCTTTACTGCCATAGTTAATTTCTGTGGCACTTTCGCTAAAACTAAAAATTGTATTTTTACTGTAATAAAATATAGGGTTCATTAAATATGTGTAAAAAATCGCATTAGCCTGTTTCTACCATCCTTTGTTTAATAAAAATTGATAACATGACATTTTCGAAAGCCATTTTTTCAAAAACTATATAAATTGGAATTGCCTGTAGAATTGATTTTTAGAAAAATATATATGTTCCATTTAAAATAGCAAAGTTAATAGCACCTCAAGTTAAACCGGATAAACCACATAAAATTTAAAACATCTGAAATCTGCATCATATCCAACCAAAAATGTGCAACATTTTTCAAAAAAAAAATACAGGCCTGCTAGTTATTTCGTGGGGACCACTATTTCTAACAAAAAAACTACTATATTTTTTATAAATTAAGCTAATAAAAATACAGCTTTTGTGTCTCTTAAATTTTACATATTCCTAAACCATAAAAGAACCATTGAAAGATTTTTTTTTTAAATTGGGTTTTGTGATTTTTATTATTAATTATGTAACAGCAACAAATACTATACAAATTTCACACCCTGTATCTTGGGAACAAAAATTTTGCGGACCAATATATATATATATATATATATATATATATATATATATATATATATATATTCTACAATCGCATTTTCACATCAAAGTTCACGGACGCTGTATATTGCCAGATATTATTGCTATTTTTTTTAATTTTAGCTATTTGGTTTAATTTCATCAATGCTGCTGTTTTGTACAATGAAACATCGACGAAGATCAAGGACATACAAGTCTTATCAGTAATTAAGGTTATACATACGTCATAATGCATTTTATTGTAAAAAATGAAGCAATAATTCTCGAATTTATGCATTTAATTAATTTTTATAGTGCCATCGTTTGGACGAAAAATTTTAATTAAATATTTTAACAGGGTACCAAAACGTTTTTTAACTGGTAAAGTAATTTTTTTATATTCTATAGTTATACCTACATTAAAATTAAAAATTTATTCTGTAGACAACTGCATCTTTTTGTATATTGTAACATATAGTATATTATTAGAGAGTGACAAATTAGCTCCTGGTATATTTGTTATAAGGTAGGTCTTACAGATAAAAGTATTTTTAACAGAAGTTTTAAGGTGGTTTTTATATTTGTAACTTTACACTTATTCGTTAATAAATAACTCTCATAAAATTCGACACTGTACTTAAATTAAGCTGTTAGAGTCAAATTTGCAATATTAAAAATGAACTAAGATATGCAATAAAGAAATTTAAACAATCTTATAATGCAAGTAAGTCAAAATACAGTATTTTAGTGTTTAAATGTAGAAACCTAATTATATCATGGTAGCGATTAATATTTTATACTATAAAAATTGTTGTTAGACTTTAATAAATTATTTTGTTGTTACTTTAGTTTCTCCTTAAATTAGTGGCCAGTTAACTTGTTTCTACATTACCCTATTTTAAAGGAGACTTGCCAAACATTATGGACAATCCTTGGCTCACTCCCGAAATACATGTACAAATTTGTCCGAAATCCCTGGCAATCCCATCGAAATCCGTCGAAATCGCATAGTCTGCGCGAAATCCCAGCCGAAATCTCGAAATCCCAAGCCGAAATCCCGAAATCCCAGCCGAAATCCTTATCGAAATCTCAAAATCAACCTCGAAATCTCCGAAATCATCGTCAAAATTACGCACTTCAGTACTGTAGTAAGGGTAAATGCCTGACGCGTCGCTTATCTGTCTCTGAGGGTGGGCCACAAGTGACGTCCAAACTTTAAGGGCTAATTCTACACTAAAAAATATGAAAAAACTTCATATAAAAATTTGTCCTAAACGTCTTAGTTTTCGAACTACAGGGTGTTAAAAATTTTGAAAAATTATTTTTTTATTATAATTTTTATACCAATTGAGATATTTTTAAAAAATTGGGAAACGGCTTCTATGCATCAAATCACATTTTTTGGCATACAAGAAAAAAATTAATTATTACCAGTGCCGTCCATGAGAATTTTAAGGTTAATATTTTTTAATAAAATAATGGTACGCCACTGCATTTTTCCAAAAAAAAATAATTTTAAAAATTCCCAAGTTTGGAATAAATTTGATCTCTTTACTTTTTTATTTGATGCACGGTTTTCGCGTAAATAAATAAAAACCATTTTTCGGCACAATCAAATCCCTATCTAATTAAAGAATAGAATTTGATTATCCATACAAAAAGACCGTGCCGAGTAATGGTTTTTATTTATTTACGCGAAAACCGTGCATCAAATAAAAAGTCTACAAATCAAATTTGTTTTAAAATTAATGGGAATTTTAAAAGTTATTTTTATTTAGAAAAATGCAGTATATACCATTTTTTATTAAAAATATTAACCCGCTACAAAATTTGCGATAAAAACTAACTCCCACGATTGTTTTGCGTTTTTACCCAAGGTGTTGAGTCGCAGCTAGAGATGGTAATCGATATATTTGAAAATAATATCGATGTGTTTTTACAAATATCGATATTATTATTTTTTTGATATACAGGTTGTCTCTAAAAGAAGGTCTGTACAAAACGCTACCACAAATTTCTTGGGCCGAAATACAACGATCTAACGCAATTTACCTTAGTCCAAAAATTGATCGTTTGGGAGATACAGGATGTCCAAATTTTAATTTTATATTGGTTATTTTTATTTATTTTCTTTAACATTAAACATTTTCTCACCAAATTTGGTTGGGCCCATATTTTTCCCAGAAAATGTAGGGAAGCCACCTACATTCCTTTGCTTTTTTAAAATACCATAACTTTTTGGTGCCTTGGTATAATATGGCTTTGATAAAAAAAATATTTTCTCCTATAATTTTTGTCCAAAAATGGTATACTTGGTAAATATCAATACGAGTAACCGTTTATGAGATATTTCAGATTAAACGTTTAAACCACACAAAATAAATCCCTCACGCTTTATCTAGGCCACCCGGATTTTTCTCAAAGCTCTATAAAAATGATACCACAAATTCCTTGGGCCAAAATACAACCATCTAATGCAATTTACCTTAGTCGAAAGGTTGCTGGTTTGCAAGATACGGAGTGTCAAATTTTATTAATTAGGCATACTAGCAGAATAATGCATATATCGAGGCAGATATTGGATTTAGCCTGTTTCAAAAATAAAATAACTTAGTGAAGTAGGTACTAAATAAACATTTCTTTGCTCCAGAATAATAGTAAGACAACTTAAAATTTTCAATTTTGCGATTTTTAATGAATCCGCTGCAATTTTTAACGCTCTATCTGGTCATATTTTAGGATATGTTTAATTCTCCTTTCTTACTGTTCTATGCAATCTATCCTTGTATAGGAATATTAAATCATTTTATGAAGTTCTGCGTAATAGTAAGACATATTTAAATGTCTTTTATTAACTTCTGCTAAGTGTTATATTTTTATGGAACTAAACTAAGATATTTTAAAATGTCTTTATATTGTACTAAAATTTAAATGAAAATATTTTAAGTTGTCTTGATTTGAGGTTATCTTTTTAATAAAAAAAGAAGACATCTATCATTTTTTAAGGCGTTCCAGTATTATATTGAGACAACTTAAACTATTCTATAGAAAATAATAACGGATGGCCTAAAATTAAAGGCACTGTAAGACACTCATAGTTATTTAATATTCTATAACGTTCACTACTTCTTATAGAGTTTATTATAATAATAAAAATATAGAGCCTAATGAATATTAAAAACGCGATTATCTCAGAATGGTTTATTTGAAGTTGTCTTACTATTATTCTGAAGAGACGATTTTCCAAGGTTACTTTAAAACACAGAAGAATCGGTGACTATTTCAGAAAATCCTTAGAAATCGTTAATTATTTCGGGAAATCCTCAGAAATCCCCACTAATTTTAAAAAATCCTCCGAAATCCCTACTGATTTCAAGAAATCCTTCGAAATCCATTTGATTTCGGGAATTTATTCGAAATCCTTGACTGATTTAGAGAAATCTCTAGAAATCCGTAAAAATTCCTATGATTTCCGGGAAATCCCGAAATGCCATATTGTATTTATATCCAATCAAGTTGACATTTGGAACACAAACAAGCTTTGCAGATTCTAAAATTTGAAGATAAAAGTATTTTTTTATAATACCGTCAGAGGGCACTTTACCTGTAAACATGTTTATTTACATCATAACTTTTATTTTGACAGATATCGCGAGTTGAGGGCGCCATTTTATAGGCAATCAAAACCCAAAAATAACGCACTCTTTATTAAAGTCGATAAACCCAACCGTTAAGACCAATCGACATAAAAAGTTTCATCAATTTCAATCAAATTACATACATACATAGATACAGGGTGTTCAGTAATTCAACTGACAAACTTGCGGGGCGAATTCTATGACAGTAAGAAAACTTCATATAAAACATATGTCCTAAACGTCTTGACTTTTTGAACCATGGTGTTAAATATAAAAAAAATATATATATATATATATATAAATTTTTAACACCCTGGTTCAAAACTAAGGGGCTTAGGACATACATATGTTCATATAAAGTTTTCTTATTTCCGTTGTAGAATCGCCCCGTAAAGACTGTCGGTTGAGTTACTGAGTCACCCTGTATGTATGGTAGGTAATTTGATTGATATTGGTGAAAACTTTGACAGTCGATAGGCGCCTCAAACGGTGGAGTTTATCGACTTCAATAATAAGGAGCACCTTATTTTTTAGCTTCTTGATTGTCTATAAACTGGCGCCCCCAGCTTTAAGGGATATCTGTCAAAAATAAAAGTACGCTATGATGTAACAATTTAAGTTTCAGGTAAAGTGCTCCCGAAGGGTATTAAAAAGTACTTTTGTCTTCAAATTTTAGAATCTGCAAAGCTTTGATTCTGTGTGCCAAATGTCAACTAGATTGGTTTAAAATTGAATGAATGCAATATGGCGAAAAAAACAAAAATAAAAATTGAACTTTTAACCCTGTAACTTGGTAACCAAGGAGATTTCGACAATTTTGTCAAAGGACTTACTAACATTATTTTTCATTGCAGAATGACCCCTTAAAATTTCCTAACGCATTTTCCGAACACCCTGTATATTTTTCCCTATAATTTTTAATTTGCTTTTAGGGTATTAAAATTTTTGATTTGTAAATGTTTTCTTCTTTATTTACAAAAATATAAAAATATATACAATTTTAACTAACAAATTTCTTGTACTGCTACTACTCAGGGTACTACATACAGTGGAACGAATATTTCTAAAGCTAACCCTACCAGCTTTCCTCCAACTGGATTTAAAGTATCTGTTATCTTTCTTCCAACTTGGCATGGCAATTTGAAATGGGACCTACAACATACCATAAAATATTCTTTGTAGTTATAAAAACACTCAAAGTAAAAACTGTCATCAAAGAGAATCAAAACCTAAAAAATAATGAAGTATTGGAAAAGTCATAGATTTTTTGTCCCGAAGGTGTTTTATAATTTTAAAAAAATAATGAAATTTAACCATGGCCAATGTTCTTGTTTATATGGTATAAATTGTTATTTTCCTAAAACTTAAATTCATTGATGTTTATAGCCATAAAAAAATATCTAAAACCTAAGACAGTGGCAAAAAATAATACAAGGAACGAACAGTAAGTATCCAGTTATGAGATTATCAATATTATTTCTTATTTGTTATTTCTTTTGGTTTAAAATTAAAAAAGTTTGGAGCTGTTAAAGCATATCTTTTATTTTCATATTTATTTAGTTACCACACATAACAAAAACAAGCTAAAAATGTCTTTATTTACAACCACATATGTACATATTAACCTTCCGCCACTTCACATATTCATACAGGGTGAAGTGAAAGCGGTACTAATACCGTCTTAAAGGTCAGAGTCCTATCATAGAGTCAGGAAAGGGCCATACAATGGAGATTCAAGGAGGGATTAAAAAGTCAACTCACTGTGTGAGATGCCTTCGGACAAAATGATACCAAGCTACTGGCTAAACAAGGTTTTCAAATATTGATATCAGACAGAAAGGACTGGGTGGCCAGCCCCTTCCATTACAGCCGACTTTGTTGCAGAAAAGTTTACTTTGCTCCCGCGGAGGCCAAAAGTAAAGTATTTATTTTTTCCCTAACAGTGGTCAAAAAGTTTGCCAATATCTCTGTAACAACCTCGTTGGGCGCACAACCGACGTGACTGGGTTCGAATCCTGGTCCGGCCAAAATACTTATTTATGTTTGGTCAGAAATTTAGTGGTTAGCTCAACAACAGACGGACAAAGTGCAAAATGTATCGACGCTAACAAGCCGGCTGTCCATGAGAGAGCGGTTTTCACGCTCGCGGATGATAATTCAGCGTTGTGATTGGCAGAAAAAGCATTTTAAATTTGCACTAACCAATCACAACGCTGACATTATCATTCACGAGCGGAAAACCGCTTTCATGGACAGCCGGCTATAGCCAGCAAGAATTAAGGCGTCGGAGCACACTTTGCTGTGCTTTGCGCAACCGTAGACATGCGGCCCCCTACCCAGTTGGAAGGGTCGATATCCCTCTAGGTGGGGACGTGGTCTTAACTTGTCGTGAATAGGACCTTGGTTCCGGAACCCACGTTAAGCTGTAGATCCTGTCTAGCTAACATCACTCAGACGTGAAAAGGCGAGCGGATTTAGTGGGTTATGGGTTATCCCGGCCCTATTCTAAGGTCTAAGGACCTTTAAATGCGAGAAATGTTTGGTGGCGTTTTTATTTGACAAATAAAAATCTTCTTGTGAACCTATTTTTGCCAAAAAAAACAAAGAGAAATTCAAACAACATGTTTGTAAATAAAATAGTAAACAAACCTGGGTAAAGAAGTTTGTTTACTTATCGGACCCCACGCCAATTTTGATGATTTTTGGCATACGGGGGTTTTTGGTGGCGCTGATTACAAATCCGAGCCTAAAGTGACCACACGTCCCGATTTCGGCGGGACAGTCCCGCTTTTTGAGGTATGTCTCACGTTCCGCCGATTTAGGCAATTGTCCCGAGTTTTTTGAAAAAGTCCCGACTTGCGGTGGGAGACAAGTTTTTCGCTGAAGTGAGGACCTTGAGGAATAAATGATAATTCGCCAACAAAAGTAAGGACATTTTTTTGTGCTCTTCAAAAAAAAAAATCGGGAATAGAAAACAAAAAAAATCTATCTTATTTTACTTGTCCCGATTCCCGTCATTGAAAATGCGGTCACTTCAGTCTTAGCCAAAATTTCACAATGGTAAAAAACTGTTTTAAATAATAGTAAAATACGTCACCAACCTAAGAGAATTAAAATTTTAACAAAATTGTCAATAGTTTTTTTGTAAATATTTTTAAAATTGATTAAAATTCATTCCACAATTTTAGAGTTTAAGCAATGTTGCAAATGCTTATATGAAATGCGCCAATTTACATAATTATGCCAACAAAGGAAAAAGCAATAGAAAAGGGATGTCGTAGCCTGCATATTTTGTGTTGCAGGCACACTCCAATTACGTCATTGAACTATGCGGCGTTTTAAATAATTTCGCGGGCATTTCCACAAAAACTGCAAATTTTGGCATTATTACAAAAAATCTTTGCAATTTCCGGGAAAATTTATAGAAAAGGAATAAAATCCAATATATCTACACCCAAAATTTGCTACCTAAGGTGTACATGGCTAAGGGCCTATTTTTAGTCGGCAACGTTTCGTTTTTGAGATATACATCTTCAACTAAATAGAAAACAAAGCTAAATTTACTATATTTTCCATTCTTTTTGCACGCAATTCTTGAATTTTTCCGCTAAATTGGCACCTAATATTAGATTTCCACCTTTTAAAAATCCATTTTTCTAGTTATTTTACCCCTCTTTTTTCCATAAAACTGCAAAGCTTCACTTTTAACCATTTTAATCGCATTAGCCATGGCTACTGCGCTTGAGAAGTAAAGCTTTGCAATTTTATGAAAAAAGGTGTAAAAATAAATAGAAAAATGGATTTTAAGAGGTAGATATCAGAGATTAAATGTCAGCTTCGCTTTAAATTGTTTGCAAAAGGAAGGGGAAATATAGTAAAAGTAGGGTAAACTTGATTTTTAAGTTTGATGATAGATATCTTAAAAACGACCAAGAATTTTTCAGATTCGTAATCAGCGCCCCAAAAAAAACCCCGTATGCCAAAAATAATGAAAATTGGCGTAGTGTCCGATAAGAAAACAATTACCAAAGTTTCATTAGTCTCGAGGAATGGATGGTGAAAAACTCCCTTCTCTCGATAGTAAAGATACACTTTCCACTTGGGTATGTAATGTACTATTATAGCTATCCTAGAGAATTTTACTATTATTATAAATTTTTACATGATAAACATATGAAGCTAAGGCCTTATTTTTAAACACATAATTTTCATCATTTTTTGCCTACGTATGTGATTTTTAATTATTATTATTTTTTTATCTTTATGACATCTTTACGAAGGCTTATGTCTGAATACCAGTGTACCGTGAGTGCCGGGTTATTGGATGTTTAACCCATTTTTGAGTTCCGTCAACGTTATCCAAGCACTGAAACATGCATTTTTATTTTACAGCACCTTTTAGACAACGCGGTAGTGCCACCACGGACGTTATTTTTAAATAACAACTACTTAGGAACGGCAGAATACTCACACAGTGGCGTTTGCCATTACCAACTTTGAGGTGACGAGCAAGTAAAAATGCGATGTCCGATTCCGAGATTCGAACCCGGATCGCTGCGGTGAGAGGCTGGCACGTTAGCCCTTGCACCACGCACGCCACAAATGAGAATAGGATAATAAATATTTTAATATAGTGCTTACATCTACAAGGGCGTTAAGACCGTTAGATAATCCCTTCAAAAGCATTAACGACAAGAGTACTAACAGCTCGTCCTTTAGAGCCATCATTACCATATTTTTCATGTTCTTGTATGGTATCTTACTATAGGCCTTGGGTTTAAAAAATTTGCTACTGTCTGCTGCAAGTTACCATATTTTATATCAGCTTGAATCGGTAATGATTCCCTATATTGAGATTCCAATACTGGAGACTGTCTTCCTGAGTCTGGAAAGGGAGTGTTCACTTGGATTTGCTAAAATTAGAACAAAAGGTAAAGATATATTTTGGTAGGGAGCCCAAGAGGGGGATTCGGGAGCGCGGCAGATTAATATACGGAAGGATACCTTGTACCCGGTTTAGTACCTCCACCAAATATGAGCCCCATAAACAATGCCGAAGGTAAAACAAAAATATATCCATCAAAAATTTTCGACTGCGTCAGATTAAGGTAGGGTGTGTTAATTACATGCTAACCAGTGTATATTCCACAAAACTGACATTTTGAAAGTGACGTAAAGAAAGCGGAGGGCTACAAATTTGTAAAAAAAAAACATCATTTTGATTTCTCGAACGTGGCTACTTTTTTTTTTTTTTGAAGAAAATAATTTAGGGATAACGAAAAATATATAATCTGATACTATCAGAACAATTTTCACAAGCCGAAATATTAGCAGTATTTTTTGACATATTTAAAAATCTATAGCTGCTTTCCCCACCAATGAAAAGGTATACATTATATAACATTTTTTTCTTCTTACCATATAAGCTTTGCATCCCCATAGGTCTCTATGACATCCGAATAAATCCCCATTTAGCATCGTGGGCTCTCCTTACTATTTGTCGGGATGGACAATAGGGATTTTAGAAATTATAAATATATATATTTCTTGGGTCCATGATTACTTTAGTTTGATGACATCGATTGAGTTTAAGTATGTTGAACACCAGCAGAGAGAGAAAGTATGAATAAAAAAACTTTTATGATACGTTGGACTTGCTTAAGACCATCTCCTTCCAATGCATTGGAAAAAATTGTCTTTTGTAATTTTGAACTGCCACGAAGTATATGTTAAAAATCATATTTATATTATATTACAAAATAAAAAGGGAATGTGTAGTGACCACTGATCTCGATGGATTGCCAATGTTATTACCTGCGCGAAACAAGTTACATTTCACGGGCGAAAAAACGGGTTTGTGCGCAAGCAAATCAAGGGTGAACGCGCCTGGCGCCAAACAGGCTATCCGCATTATCGGAAAGAATTTACGACGCCTTCTCAGGGTTTCTCGTTCGGAGTACGGTAGCTAATGAGCGTCACGGTCAGAACTCGGACGGAGGGTACGGAATGCCGGTGTTGTATTCTCCCAGTGCGCACGTTCGTCTACCCTCGATTTGTTTACTGCGCAAGGTCCTGAAAATCCAAAAATGCTTCTTGCCACTGCGGATCTAAATGTGGATTATCTATGGTGGTGATTTAAACCAGTTAACACAGTATGTGTTTCTTCTATATGTGTATTTGTTTTTAATTCTTTAGGAAAAAACGTAGTTAAAATACATTTTGTAATTTTTAAAAGGTATTAAAAAAAAGCAGCAAAATTCATGAATAGAATATTTTTAACATGAGTTATTAAAACTTGAAATAATCATTGAACTTGTACAAATCATCACCGTAATTATACAATAATTATTAATATTATCATTTAAAATAGTAAACATGTATTTTCATCAATATTTCAATAGCGTTTTGCCTAACCAATAATTATTTTATACTTATTAGAAATGGCAATGTTACATCGCGTTTATTTAAATTGAATTGTATATTTCAGTCACCTGATATTTTTGGCGAAAATGGAATTTACAGTGATTTTTATTTGTATTGTGTAATGTAAAACCACAAAAATTATAAAGTTTTTATACAAACAACATGTGCTTTGGAAAGTTATTAAGTACTATTCTATTTTATTTTTCAGACCAAAATTTTTGTTAATGGTAAAGATAGAAAAGTTTTTGTTGTTTACCAAAAATTTAATAAAGTGCACTTAACTGGTTTCTGAAATAAACGATTAATTTGCAGTTAAAACATTGGTGCAGTTGAAAACTTAAGTTTTGAAGTTCATTGAGTCAGATATCTTCCTTTTAGTAACCAACTTGAACAAACCAAAATCGACTAACCAGAACTAACTCTTATAAAGAACCACTGGAACTCCGCTCTTTAGTGTAGCCAGGTAAAAAGAGGATATTAATACAGATTTTAATCGTAAATAATTTTAAAGCAAGTTTTTAAGATGCATTTTTGACAAATAGCCAAGCATTTTGTAAGGATTATTCTTCTATCTTCACCATTTTGTTGTTACATTTCTTTAGCTCAAAAACAAAATGGCCGATTTTCCGATAAGCAGCAACTTTGTTACTTAAAATGGAAAACCGTGTATATTTTTAAAATTTAATATTTCCCCTTTAAAGAAATATTCCACAAGCTATGTTTATCTAAAAAAACACATTTATCGACCTCCGAATAATTAGCTTGTGCAGGGCCGTGCCCAGTAGCGACGTTAGGGTAGGACGCGGTTGGGCGACCGCCCAGGGCGGTAAAGAAAAGGGCGCCGCAAGGAAAGATAAATGGGCGCCGCAAACATTGAAATGTGTGCTTTTTTGGTACATGTAGATGAAAGGGGGCGATAATAAGGGGAAAGGGCGTGATCTATTTAGGTAAGGACATTTTTTTGCTCTTCAATTTTTTTACCCCAGAAATTATTTTCTTTTTAAGGGCGCCGCCAGAAATCTCGCCCAGGGCGCCGGTAGTGCTGAAACCGGCATTGGCCGTGCCTACCGGGTGGTGCAAGTGGTGCGAGGCGGAAAATTGTGAAATTAAAGACGGAAATTTTTGAAAAGAAGGGCGGTAGTTAGGAAATAAACTTTTTGGAATCGAAAACAGTGTAATTGGGGACCTTTTATACCTCAATTCAATTAATATTTTCTTATAGGGGCGGCCAATATTTTTTGCACCACGGCGCAAGTCACCCTAGGAACGGCCCTGAACTTGTAATAATTTTTCTAAGCTTGGTGTCTTAAAAATCACTAATTGCAGCAAGAAATCTTTAAAACTGTAAAAACAGCCTAATTGTTATCCTACGATTGTTACAAAAAAATATTTAAATAAGTTTTCTTACCTTGGAGTTTACAACCTGAGTAATTTTGGCATTTACAGTATCCCCAACATTTGACAAGGGCGTCAAAATTTGATTTGAATTATCGACACTTATTCCATATCCAGATCCGCCTGTACCAACACCGAATCCAGGTGCATTTACACTTATTCCAAACCCTGGCCCGCTTCCATATCCACTTGGAAAGGGAAAAGGTAAAGCAAGTGGATAACTGCGACTTTCAGACACAAATACAGAAAAAATTGCAACAAAAATTATCATCGCCATTTTTGCTAAAAATTAAAAATGAAAGGTATAGCGCGAATAATGAAATTCGAAATAAAAAAACCTAGGTAAAACATGTCAGTGATATTTTTTCGAATTTCTCTAATATTCTGTATTTAATACTTTCCTTATACAGGGTGTCCCACTATGAACTTGCAGCGATCGATCTGTCGAAAAATAGGCATTGGAAAATTTTAAAAATTTGTCAAAATTGTTAGATCAGTAGGAGACATACGACTAAACTATTTTAACACTTTGACTTCCACATTTTAAATGGGACACACTATATAGTATTATTTTTTAGGTTCTGCATAAAATTCTAAACATATTTTATGCATATTTTTTTCACCCAAGTCTAGCGGTGTTACTTAAAACTTAAATTTTATATTAAAAATGGTGATTTTCGGCCAATGCATACCCAATAATTTTTACAAAAGCCTTTAATACGATTCGGGACTGAGTTTCCCGTAAAGAAAGTGGACTGTATTAATATTCTGATAAATAATAAATACAGGGTGCTCCAAAGTAAACGCAACAAGTTATATTGACAAAAACCTTAAACGGTCGTATTCACCAAGCTCTCACTAACTTTATTAGACTGATAGCAGCTAATGCCATTGCTTCTTGGCATTGGCATTAGCAGGTTATCAGTCTGATAAAGTTAGTCAGAGCTTGGTGAATACGACCGTGTGAGTCAATTCTTTTTTAAATGAAACCCCCTTCTTTTATTACCCTATCATATAGCATTAAAAATAAAGGTAAGTTTGTTTAACGAGATCTATTCCTAAAATTTATAATTTTTGAAATAATAACATAGTAATATCTATTTTATGAATGCTGTTTAGAGTTTATTCTTGCGACGCGCTTTGGCATTCTTTATTTTTAAGCAATTGTAACACACCTATTATTATAATGTAATAAAATTAAGTAAAGCAGTTAAACTAAATCTTACACTGACAACTTTATTTTAGGCTACGCATGGACATGCATTTTTTTTAACTATTCATATTAATTAAATAGTTTGTCCTAAACATACTTATTGACACCCTTTAAAAACCCTATTAATGGATTTATGGTTATTCTTTCGAAAGCGGGAGCAACTCCGATTTTGACGAAATTTGGTATACGGTGGTTTATCGTGCGCTGATCAGGAATCTAAAAATTTTTTTCAAAAACGTTTCGTTCCCGAGATATTTATTATCAAAGTTGAAAATCGAACTAACTTCAAATTCACTTTATTTCTCCTTCTTTTTGCACACAATTTTTGATTTTAAGCTAAAGTGGCATACAATATGATTTTCACCTTTTAAAACTGCCTAGCTTTACTTTTAAGCGCAGCAGACGCGCAAAAACCCTTCCCATTTATTTGATAAAGGATATAAAATACATAGAAAAATGATGTTTTAAAACGTTAAAATCAAATATTGCGAGCCAAGAATTATACGATATAAGAAGGGTGAATATAGTAAAAATAGGATTAGTTTGATTTTTAACCTTGGTGATTAATATCTCGGGAACGAAACGTTAACAAAAAAAAACAAAATCAATTCGTGATTAGCGCTGCAAAAAACCCTGTCTTCCAAATTTGGTCAATATCGGAGTTGTTCCTCACTTTCTAGACAATTTTTCACTAAATTTATACAGCAAATAAATATTTTTACATTTTTATGTTGGTTAAATTTAATTGATACTCAAATAAGTTTGCCTACCTTAATGTATTAGCCTACTAAACATAAACTATTAAACTAAGAAAATTAACGAAATTACCTACTTACTCGATGATGTGTATGGCACTAAAATGCAATTTTTTAACTAATAATAACACTTTACACCTAAATTGTCACATAACAATTAAGAAAATATTAAAATTCAGTAATATCCTAATGACACTTGCTAAATATTTCTTATTGCAATAGTCCCATCGTATTTACACATACCGTGTTTGCGGTTCCGAAAATTATTATTAATTCTTACTTTGTTCACCTTTTACTTTTAATCGACTTAAAAAGAGATAGAAAATTAATATGTTTTCGATGCGGTAATACGGCTGTTAACTTTCACTTCTTGTGCGAGTCCAATATGTATCATTGATTAATTGCTTATGGACGATACAGCCCAATTATATAAGCGTTTCACCTTGGAATAAGGGATAATAAGCTGGAAAGTTGTATACACCTTCCTTTTGGCATTCCTTAAGTTGTGTCAAAAGTCTCATAAAATCACGTGTCTGCGTCGTTAGTTCTTGAAGGTCAAATGTCAAAAAATTTGTTTTTTGCAATTATCTCTGTTTCTACTACTCCAATGAAGTTAACACTTAAATTCAAAATTGTAGAGCGTAAAATTTTCTAACATTTTTGTTTAAAATATTTTTTTATGCGCTTAACCATTTTTGAGATAGAGGGCGGAGAAATGGCAGCGATCGGCAATGTAGACTATGGAACTAGTCCAATGGTGAATTCCGACAAATAATACCTTGTATAAAGTTAATAGATTATTAAAATTATATTTTAAATAAATATTTCAGGGTGTTTCGGGAGGAAAGGGAAATATTTTGGGAACATGTTTAGAAGGCCAAAATAGGAGAAATATATATGTGGTAATCCGATTCCTAACCAAATCTCTGAAATAATCGGTTCTAAAGTTATTTTTATAAAAGTTTTGGAGTAATTAGAAAGTGTTGTATTTCTCCAGTTTGTAGGTATTTTATTGGTTGTCAATGCCTAATTTAATTGACTGATAGTTTTGATAAGCTTGGTTGTTAGTTTGATTAATTCTGGGCGTTTCGAACCGAAAAGAGAAAAGGCTCCATACGTAATGCCTCACACATTCACTCATAGGGTAGTATGCTGCAGCTTGTATTAAAGTTAATGGGGTATTTTCAAAAACTAACCAGAACTAGTGGAATTTTCCTGTTTTAGTAGTATAGTTTATGTTGATTTTAAAATAAAAAATAGTTACAAAAAAACTTTAGAACTGATTATTTCAGAGACGGTTAAGAATCGGAATAAAACATATGACATGATTAGTTGGCTTTTCTCCAGAATATACTTATTTATTTAATAACCTGATGATTTTTAAGTTATATTATAAAATAGTTACCCTTATCTGAAAATTACCAACTAGCCTTGGAATAATCTAATCCTATATTACTTAAACAAGAATAATCATTTTATTTGTAAAGAATAAATTAGTACTATAATTCTCCAAAATAATTTACTTTTTATATTATTTTTGTTCTATTATTGCAAGACCACACTATCTCCTCAAAATATATAAAAAGTGTATTTGTTTAACATTTTTATTTAAGTTGATGATCCCAGAAAACAAAATAAACTATATACAGTTACTAGGTATATGGATAAAAACTTTTATTTACAATTTTTTTTTATTAGTGAAGGTACCTAAAGTGTATCTTTTACCCGTCAACTAATTTTAAAAACTAGTATTGATAGTGTATTTCTTTAGCAACGCGTCATATGCACTGATTTCGATGGATTGCCAATGTTATTACCTGCGCGATACAAAAGTTACATTTCATTGGCCAAAAGAACCGGTTTGTGCGCAAGCTAATCGAGGGGGAACGCGCCTGGCGCCAAACTAATGAGCGTCAAGGTCAGACCGCGGACGGAGGGTACGGGGTGCCGGTGTTTGTATTTTGCCACGGCTTTTAAGTGCGCATGTTTGTCCACCCGTCCATTTGCGAGAGGTCGTAAAAATCCGAAAATGCTTCTTGCCACTGCGGACCTAAATGTAGGTTATCTATGGTCATATGAAATAAAGACGATACTTTTTCCGTTGTATTAGGTAAATACGTTATGTATTTAGAAATCCACCTTGGGCCACAAACGGTTGTTGTATTTGATAAAAATTTAGACTTTGCAAAAACATAAAAGCAATGGAATGTTTGTCATATCGAAATAATAAAACTAAACTTATTGATATGCTTATTAAAAAGTTAAATAATGTAAATATTCCAACCAAACAAGTTAAAGATTATGCTGACGTTCTTATCGTAAAAACAGCTCTCCAAGAATTCTATTATTGATCTGTAATACCTTAGAAACGGAATATGTTATGGTAGCAATAATACCTGCTATCACACCTAGGGCATTATAAGCGGGATTATGGTAATGCCCGCTTATATGCTATGCGCTAATATGGGTATTGCTTATCCAATTTTATTTCTCTCACAATAAAGATCAAAGTTTATACAAAACATATGTATTAAAATAAAATCAATAACTTACAGTTCCTGAAAATATGCCATATAAAACGGTTTCGGTTATTTGAAGAATTGCGTTCCCTTTCCAAATACCAAATGTGCCATACTCCCGATCATACTGTTGCCTTGGTTTAACTGGCAAAAGATTTTCAGGTCCTTTTATGGACCTTTCTCTTACATATTTGTGGAATTTCTTCCATTTTGAGCAAATCGTTAAATAAAAAAATGCCAACTGACTAACTGATAGAAACATCAAAGTCAAACTTAACACCAGTCATTATCTACTTACGTATACAGGTACAGGATGCAACTTATTTTTACATTGCGAATGAAATAGTGTAATTAGTCATTGAAAAACTCTTTTTTGGGTAAAACATAAAGCATTGTATGCACCACGGGCTTTACTGGACTATAATGCCCATCAGGTCGAGAAATCTAGCCGTCGTATCGACCTTCAGGGCATTATAGTCCTAATGTTACCCTTGTCCATATAGTAATTGTTTATATTTTCATTTAATCTCTGGGAATATCAACTTGGATAAAAGATCATTTGGCTTTTGTTAAAAATATAGATGTTAATGTTTAAAAATACACTTCTTACACATTTTGAAGAGCTAATGTGGTCCCGATAATAAGAAAAAAAATTATATAAAAGTAAATCATTTTAGAAAACTATAGTACTAATATATTCTTTAAAATAAAATAATCTTTCTTGTTTAAGTAATATAGGGTTAAAAATTAATTATTTCAAGATTCAGTCAGATGAGGGTAGCACTTAAACTATTTTATGTTACTTAAAAATCATCATGTTATTAAATAAATAAGTATTTTCTGAAGAAAAGCCAACTATCATTTATTTCAATTTATAAGTATGTGTAAAATGTAATTAAATACCATGTATTAATTAATAAATATTATAAAATAATTATTGATTACATAATTTTAATAATTTATTACTTTATACAAGGTATTATTCTTTGGAATTCACAATTGGCCTTGTTTCATAGTCTATATGGCCGATCGCTGCGGACTCTCCGTCCTCTATCTCAAAAATGGTTAAGCGCATAAAAAATATTTAAAACAAAAATTGTAGCAAATTGTACGCTCTACAACTTTGATTCTAAGTGTCAACATCATTGGAGTGGTAGTAACCGAGATAATCGCAAATAAACATTTTTTTTGACATTTGATCTTCAAGAACTTAAGACGCAGAAACGAGATTTTATGAGACTTTTGACACAACTTAAGGAACGCCAAAAAGAAGATGTACACATATTTCCAGCTTATTACCTCTTATTCCGAGGTTAACCCATTATATTTGCTTAATTAATTGAGCAAATACGTAACATTTTGTCGATAACAAAATTTGGAAACAAATCAATTCTTAGGTGCATGTCTAACGACAAGCATAATTTTAGGTTTGGGTGAGATAACAAAATACACATTTAGATAAAATACAAGTCGTGCTAGGTCGATGCGTTCAATAGAGTTAAACACTAGAAGGTAGAGATTAAACAAAGATCGCCTGCATGTAAACATGTTCCTGATAGAATGACAACATCGGTCTCGCTGTGTCGCTGCTTAGGCCGTCTCCTCTCATTGGCAAAAATAGGTCATGAACGTGTAAGTTTCCTCCCCATATATCTTCAAAAGAGGAAAAAACCTTTATTTTCTTTTATAAGTTCATTTAATTCACTTACCGTTTAGTAGAGAAGCAGGCGTCATCCTGCAAGAAAGGCAGTCCTGTATTTTTTTTCTCCAAATGTCCTTCCTTAGCTAACTAACCAGAACCTGATTTTATAAATCTTCATACTGCTGCTAAGTATGTAGATATACGAGTACATTTTTAATTAAGTCTTAAACAACAACAATCTTTTTAATGTGGCATCCTACATTTTAAGTTTGTCTGCCAGATCAATTTGTGTTATATATGTTAAAAAAACTGGGAATTTTAAGTATTTGAAAATAAAAAAATATATCAAATAAGACAAAAAACATATTTTAATTGTTATTTATTAAAAATTAAAAAAAAACAAAAATAAATTATGTAAGGTAATTTTAACAAAAACCTAGTAGCATGCCGCCAAGTTAAAAACACTAATATTAATTAATTTATTCAAAAAGCTAAAGGATCCCCCACACCGGCGCGAAACTCTAGCGATGCGAATTTTCTGTTGCGGAAAATTCGCAGGCGGAGTGGTAGCGGTCAAGACTTCCCCACGTTGCCGCGAAAACCAAAAACTAATCCGCGACTGTTCGCCGTACAAATATGAACATCAAAGACGCAAGAAACTCAAAACTTTTTTAAATCATCACCTTATATCATCCCTATCTCATCTTCAATAGTTTTTGAAATACGACCACTTAAATTACTGATCTCGATGGATTGCCAATGTTATTACCTGCGCGAAACAATATTTACATTTAATGGGCGAAAAACGGGTTTGTGCGCAAGCAAATCTAGGGTGATCGCGCCTGGCGGCAAACAGACTATCTGCATTATCGGAAAGAATTTGTCGACGCCGTCCTGGTTTTCGTTCGGAGTACGGTAGCTATTGATCCTATTTTATCCCAAACTTTGTCCTTTTTTCTTATATTTTAATAATCTTCGTCGCTTAGATCATGTATTATAGGATGCGCCCCAGTCAGTCTGAACGCGTTCATAAGTCGCCATGTCTATAGGTCCGCCGCGATTCCGCAGTGTGAGGGATCCTTAAAAGATCGTATCTTCACTATTGTTTTAGTGAAGTTATGGGCCTATATTTTTTACTATTATAAATGCACTTTACTCTGGAGACGAACTCAAAAAAACTATTATTTATTGCCTACATAACGCAAATAAATTGTTTAATTATTTTTTAAACGTTTTTAAGCCAAGGGAATACTGCAATTGCATTTACAGTAATAAACATGATAAATAAAATATGGAAGATAACTCGCTAATTATTTGCCATATTTCATGGTTTTTAATCACTGATAGCAAGCTTAGTTTAAAAATAAATAATTAGTTTGACTGAGGTTACTTACTTTACTTTAAATTATATTGAATAAAGTGCTGAACTGAAAATTATAGTGCTATAGACCAGCAATGAAATAGACTTCATAATTATAACCCTTTTAAAACCTATTTAAAGGGATTCCCACGAATATTTATACAGCCAAGGAAGCGGCGATTTAACCCAGCCTGTCAATTTTGACATGTTACTGGTGTCAGACTTGGCAAACGCGTCACTTTTTTGTCGGGCAAGATTACCATAATGTTTTGCAGGCAATGTTACACATTGTGCCAAAAATGGTAAGGGTTGCAGGTATGAAACCATAAAGCAGGATTTATAGATTGACTTTTAGTTTCCGTTTGCCATTTGACGTTTTCAGTTAGAAGATGAAATAACAACTTTGCATTTGTCAGTTTTTTTTTACCGTTTTCATATGCCATATCAGAAACCGAAACGTCAAACGGCTTTAAGTTCAAAACTGACATGTTTTTGGGTATCGGACTGGGCGAGTCTCGTAACTGTAACCCTTACAGTTTTTAGAAGGCAATGTTTAAAAATTGCATCTAAACTTGTCCGACAAAAAAGTGACGCGATCGCTCAGTCCGACATCAGAAACATGTCAAAATTGACAGGCTGGGTTAAAGCTTCGCTTCCATACATGGAGGTATGAATATTCGTGGGAGACTTGTCAAAAGGAACCCCTCTTAATGCGTTTTAAAAAAATATTATTATGAAGTCCATTCCATTACGAAGATACCATATTTCTTATATATTTCTAGTGATTTTTTTCAATTAGATTTTCTTAAAAACTAGGTAAATTATAATGTTGCACTATTTCCATTGTTAATTATTTTATAACTGTATAAACACTTGGACCACGTCGCTTTTTCTGTTGAATATTGCCGGTAAGTGGCTTTTTACTTTTAGGATTTCCTTCTTCTTCATAAATTTCTAACCCATTTTCTCCTACCGAAATCATTTTATGACTAGGAATTATACGTAAGGATTGTTTTGCTGTTTGTAACTCATTCTTGTGACGATTTGTCTGAATACAGGAGTTTGATTTTTCATCAATCACAAGTTCAATATCTCTATTGGAAAAAACTAAATTTTGCTTTATTACTTCAGGTGACTGGTTACTGTTTAAATCTTTGTTTTTAACAATAAGGTTTTTATCTGAAAGTTGGTGGATAAATAATAACCAAAATAAACCTAAAAATTCTTACCATTAGCCATATTATTTGTTTCAAATGGGACACATTTCAAATACAGGAGTCATGAATTTCTCCACTAGTTCTACAAGAAAACAAAAAAAATAAAAATAAAAATAATGCTTAAAAAGTGGGGTGACCTTTGAAAATTATATTAAAATAAAAGTCTAACATAGGCACTTATACATAAAAAAATATTTTATTTTTGTCACAATCACAATAAAATTAACACTGTCACACACTAACACACTGTCCTTCATCAACACACTTGCCAAACTTACTCTTAAAAACGCGTTCCTGGGTATTCTATCTCCTTTATAAAGGTCGACAAATAGTTCCAACGATTTTTTTAGGTCGTATTGACACTCTTCTAAGCACCTAAAAGTCCGAAACTCTTTTAATATCACTAAAAATATGTTTTTTTAACAAATTCCGACAAAAAGGGATTACTTACTTTCGAGACCACTCAAATTTTAGTTGTGTAATATGTCCTAAGGTAGTAATTAAATCCGAATAATCAGTTTTAGCCTGAGGTTTTGGTAAAATTTCTTTTGTAGAAGCTTCTTCTGGTCAATAGGTTCACGAAAAGAATTTCTTTCCTGACAAGTTAAAGCATTATATAGATGAAGCTGTTCATTAGTTATGACATACTTTAAATTATCAATTTTTTCTATAACAAATGTTCTTGAGAAGCCTAATAATCGTTCCTTATCTAGTAGACTGTTTGGTATCTCGCGAAAAATACCGCTAACTACAATTACTGCACAGTTGTTCTGAAAAATAACAAAAGAAACATTAAAGCAAAACTACTTTTTTCACTATTACAAAAGTCTAAGATCCAAATAGAAAGTGACCTGCACCCATCTGTTTAAGTACTGTTTTATATTAACCCTTAAAGGACAACATGGGATCGCCCGTGACACTACCGAATAATATTTTAGACATATTTCTTGCAAAAATTGTGTTATAATCTTGCTGCTACATCTACCTTTGTAGCTTGGCTGTTACTATTACCACAGCAAACTACGTATGCCGCAGAAGTTTATTGCCTGAGTTATACGTGTTTGGGGTCGCTGGCGACCCCTGTTGTTGTTAGCGTAATAAAGAAAACATGTCTATTAAATGAGAATATTAAAGTTAAAAAGAACTTAAACAGATTGAAAGACGACATAAAGAAAGTAATAAGATTACTGACAATAATAATTAAGACCTAAGTGATATTGGAAGTGAATTTGAAGAATATGAAGAAAAAGAAGTGAAGGCAGTCCAAATAGTATATGAACCAACTAAAAATAAATCGTGATGATAAAGTACCTTTAGCGTATCTACAACGAAGTGAGTAATGAAAGCAGTGGTTACAGATGGCACTCCACACCTTATATACGGATAGGAAAAAAATTGATTCTTTGATCTTTCTAAACCTAAAGGAACAAGAACTGAGTAAGAAGCTTGGAAATTTTATTTTGACAACATGTTTCATAAAAAATGGTTACTTATTCAAACGAAAAACTACGTAGAAATACAATACACTTTTCAAAAGCACAAAGATATACAAGACAGACTGATAAAACAAAATTGGAAGACTTAATGCTTTACTGCAAACAAGTAATGCTTTGAAGAATAATTATGGGAATATAACAAAAATGTGCAAAAATTAATTTTCTGTTTCTGTGAAACATCATTGGTTAAATTATAAAACAGGCAACAAAAAGAAATGATATAGGTTTTAAGCTGTTTAAACTTTTTAATACCAGTAATTCTTCATGGGGTCGTATGTGACCCCTGTTGTTGTTTATGTATGAAAAAGTTTATGTTGTTGTTTAAGGGTTAAACTAGCCCACCCGTGCCCACTTCTTTCGGCGTTAATTACATTTTTCTCGGAATAAAATATAGCCTACAGCACTCCTGAATAGTGTAGCTTTCTGACTGTAAAATAATTTTCATGATCGGTTCAGTATTTCCAAAGATTAGCCCTTACAAACAAACAAAGTTTCAAACTTTATCTCTTATTAATATTAGTATAGATATAGTATTTAAACAAAGGTATTGCCATGGGGTTGCCTAAAAACTGCGATCAAGGCTATATTTAAACCCAAAAAATAACCCCAAAATTTTTTACACAACCTGTATAATGGTAATTTTTATTTCTTTTACTGTACATGACAGTACCAATATATCACAAAAAAAAATTCTCTCCAATTTTATAAATAATGGGAAAATATTGAAAAATTCTAACAATTTTGTGGTACATTCTGTATTATTTAAACATACATGTTTTATTAACTATTGGTTTAATTTGATAATTTTGACACTCTGCTTACCCAGCGGTTGAGTACTCTTGAATGCGCCCTATTGTGTGGGTGGATTGTCATATGTGTAAACCAGTAAAAAGCTGCTGCTGGCGTAATTCCAATCTAGACCCCCATGTCATCAAAAATATGCAAAACCAAGACCCCCCGTCCCCTTATAGTGCTTACGTAATATTTGAACGGCCCCACATTTAAATAACTTTTAAGCTATCAAAATGAAACTTGTGCTAATTCGTGATATTAAGGAGCAACTATTTAAGCAATAATATAGGTTCTTGTCTATTTTCCTATTTTCGTGAAACGCCACTTCGTGATATTGCCGACAAGATGGGTGCAGGTTGCTTCCTATTCGGATCTTGGACTAAATATCAATAATGGTATTTATTTTTAAAATAACTGCATCATTAGTCATTTATCTTTTGTAATGAGCAGATTTGCTCCTGCTTTCTTTAAGGGCACATATTTCAGTAAAGAGAGGTTTTTCGGACACCCTGTAGAAAATAGATTTTACACATAAAATAAAATGAAACTTACAGTCTGGTATATAAGATCTGCACTTAAAGAATATGGATCGTGCTCAGTCAAAGGCAGTTTAGTTTGAAATGCCTCCATAATGCTGTCTCTCCCTTTAAATAAACAAGCTTCGGTTTTTGATAAATCAGCTGCACTTTTAAGGTTCCTTGAATATGTGCTGTACAATTTAAGGCTAGAAATTAATTATAAAATGATATCTTAAATTTTATTACCACCTAATTATTAAAGAAATAAAGCACTACTTACAATGCAGAACCCGATGACAACTGGTTAGCTAAATATACACAAGTTAGAGAAAACATGGCATTAGTGTGATATAGTCCCATTAAGTTTTTTCTATCACGGGTATCATAAACTGTGAAAAAATATTCCAGAAATTGATTCACCAGATCAAAACCTGTATCGTCGCAAAAAAGTGTCTTTTTGTGACAGGAAACTTGTTCATACTTATTGGAATTCCATCCTTAAAAATCAAAATTATCCTTTTAGTTAATAGTTAATAATATCTTAATAAATTTATATTGGTAACATGATTCTAATTTCAGGTAATACTCCTACTGAACAAATCACAACAAAAATAAAATTTACTATCTAGGGGGAGTATGGTTTTTAAACTTTTTTTTGACATTATTTAAAATACATTTTCTAAATGAAGAACATTTTAAGAATATTGTGTAAAAAATTAGGAAAAATCAAAACAAAATAACGAAGATACCGAGGTTTAAGTAACTACTTCATCCATGATTCTTATGTACGAAGCTAGCCTTAAAGCGCTTTTCAACAACTCACATTTTTAAAGTCGGTGACCATCATAACTTTAAAACTACTGCACCGACATCTTTGAAATTTTTAACACTATTTCTTTGAATAATTTTTGAACTAACACTGAAGAGTTTTTTTTAAGTTTATCAATATTTTTAATTTTAATAAAAACAAATAGGCTGATATTTTTCTTAAAAATTGAGTTTCTCACTTAAGGTAGTTCTACCGATACCACAAGAGTTAAATGAGTGCTTAAGGTACTTTGACTACCGTGGTATTTATATTTGGCAACGCTGCGGAAAAACAACAGAAATCATACGCAAAAATCTAATGCACAAACATCTTTAAACAAGTTATCGGTTTTAAATTGTTATGTTTATTTACTAATAAAATCTCTAAACCACCCTTATCATATCACCAAAAAAAAATAATTCATTGAAAAGGCACAACAGTCACTAAAAAAATTATAACAAATTTGTAAAACGAGGTCAAGTAGCACATAAATTAAGGAATAAACAGAAAAAGTTACTGTCACCTTACCTGTCAAACTAACGTAACTATTGATACATCAATTTATGGTCCTTGAAATGTTTACTTAAAAACACACTAGGAAAAAAACATGTTTTCTAAATATTGTGGATATTTATTATCACTCATTGGATCTTGTAACCGAAAAAGTATTGGACTGGCATCAATTTTATGTCCCCATATATAGTATTCGTTACACTTTTCGGGCGCATCGTAACCTTTCGACGGCATTGCCATATGTCAGTTACATAGGTAGCATATTTTTCTCAATTATTTATTAATTACTCCTATCACAAGCTCTGAGGGTCGAATATTATTTGGCCAAAATGTTTAGAATTGTTTTTTATTCCGTTGATACAACTTTCATTGAAATCTGAACATCAGTTTTTGTAAAGTAAAACAAAATCTGCGATTTCCCATAAGGATCAATGTTCAAAGCTATTATTTTATAATATTCATAACTTTTTTTCAGTTCTCTCTAGACCTTTGAAACTTTAACTGGTTGATATTTTTATTATAAAGTACTTAAAACCGCATATTATGCCATATTCCATTCGCACATGACTTACGCTATGATTGCCTGGGGTCACTCTGAGCAAGGATTTTTGCGCTGCAGCGTAGAGCTGTGAGAGTCTTGGCTGGTCTCGGATATCGAGATGACTGCAGGTCTTCATTTGTACGTCTTGGAGTGTTAACCTTTCCATGTCAGTACATTTATGAGAATCTATTATATATTATGAGTAATGAGGCCTATCTTGTAAGCCACAGGGATGTTCATAATCATAATACTAGATATATGAGAAGTCTGGTCATTCCATACCGGAGGCTAAAGAGGTGTCAGAGTGGTCCCGGGATACTGGGCAATTAAATTTTATAATGTGCTTCCTCGCCAGCATTTGCAACCTTTTGTATAAGGACTTTAAAGTTAGGTTAAAACGATTTTACTTGCAAATGCATTTTATTCACTTGAGGAATACCCAAATTTTCAATTTTAATCTTATTTTGTTTGTTTTTTAATCTTTGAGCTTGATGATGTTAGTGATATAAGTTTAGTGTAGAGTCATTTAGTGTAGAGTCATTATGTGCTTTATGTGTTTTATTGTATAACAAATATGAGTGTATTTAATTGTTAATAATTTTCTGAACATTAATTCTTAAACTGGTAGTACCTAAACTAAAAGTGCTTCCAAAAAATAAAAATTAAAATTTCAAAAAGCCTCCTAGCGTTACCTGGAGAAAACGATTATCTAACAAACAAACTTACATTTTTGATTTCACATGATCCACCACCAAAATATGCCGGTCACTGCAATAATC
The DNA here is from genome assembly GCA_014170235.1 of Listronotus bonariensis. Classification (NCBI taxonomy): domain Eukaryota; kingdom Metazoa; phylum Arthropoda; class Insecta; order Coleoptera; family Curculionidae; genus Listronotus; species Listronotus bonariensis. The sequence continues at coordinate 82,181 of JACEGR010003278.1, forward strand.
CATTTTTACGAGACACTTCCAAATTATGACCGTCATTGCCGTACTTTTTAAAATTTTTCAACAAAAATTTTACACAATATTCTTTTAATGGTATATTTTAATGTGCCATTAATGTTTAATCAAGAAATATTGACTGTGTTGTCAAAAAAGTTCATAAAATTGTACCTTTTTGAGCATGAATTAACCATACCCCCCTTTAAGGATTAAAAACTTACTAATATTTCTACTGTAGGGCACAGCAGCCGAACTTTAGAAACATATTCCTCTTCATCACAGCCACACAAAATATTCCCACTTAAGTGAAGTTCTTTTAAATGAAAGTGCTTTAGAGAACTTAAGTCATTTAAAGATGATAACTAAAAATAAATCATTAATAATTTTCTATTTCAGTTTCTTTTAGGTGACTTTAAATACATTTTTCCATACAGTAAATAATTTAATCTTATTTACCTCATTATTACGTAGATCAAGAGCTCTTAACTTTAATCCAATAAGTACATCAAGAGGATTCAAAAGTTTAATACCATTATTTGATAATATAATTTCTTCTGGTGCTAAATTCTTTGCAATATGTAGAACAAAATACATAATTTTTGGCTGGGATAAAGGACAAAATTCTCCCAATTCTAAAATAAAAAAATAAAGCATTTTTAAGTGTAATTAGCTTGGGATAAAATATATAGTAATATTATCAATAATCGTGTTACTATTCTGGAAATTAAAAATCTTTTTAATCTATTTCCTTTTTATAGATACTCCTTGCCAATGTTATTTTAATACACGTTACAAAATAAAAAAATTGTATTACTTACCTGGATCTTCAGAAAACCTGTTCAAATCAAGTGTTTTTGAATCTGAACTAAACCGCTTATTCAAAACATACAAAACATTTTTTGGACATCTATTTTTACATCATTTGTATTTGAAAAATTCAATATTATGCTTAATTTAAACTAAAATATTAAAATTAATTAAATTATGCTTAAAATTAATGCACTCATCTAACAAATACCAACTTATAGTTATTAAACTCTAAACTAAGTAAATTAAACTAAACTTAACAATATGCTAATATACAGGGCGTCTCTAAAAGGTGCGGAAAAAAGCTACCACAAATTCCTGACACTAAAATTTGAAGATCTAACCCTTACCTCACTCGAAAAGTGGATGATTTTGGAGATATATGGTGTTAAAAATGTATTCTGGTTTTAGTTTTTTATAAATAATTTTGTTAATAATGGCCTAACTTTAGAGATACAGATGGGTAAAAAAACTGATTTTTTTATTACTTTTACCAACTTTTAACTAAAAAAATAAGCCTTTTAGGGCATATATTTATAAGAACTTTTCTTCTTAAAATCACCCAAAAATTCACACTCTAAAAAATTAGCATCTAATCAGACTTGGGTTGAATACTGAAAATCGGTATTCGAATACGAATACCGGAAAAAGAAAGTACTCAAATGCCGAATATTTGAATACTTGGAAGAAAAAAGTATTTGAATACTGGGTATTCATGAAAACCCTGAATTGGTATTCGAATACTAGAAAAAATTGAAGAGGAAAAAAAACAAAAAGGACGTCCTCACCTCATTTTTCCGTATTCTTGTTCCCTTTTGGTATTCCAATCATCATAATTTTCATATTTGAATACTGCTTCCACTTTTCAGTATTCAAATACTCGGAACGCCAGTATTCGAATACTCACAAAAATATTCGTTAAATACTTCACAAATATTCTAATACAGAATCCCGAATACTAACCAACAAAGTATTCTGCCGAATACCCAATATCCAAACACAAAAATGTATCCGAATACTATTTGAATACCGGCAAAATGTATTCAGAATACTGAGTATTCTAATATGACCTAACTTTGCATCTAATTCTGAAACACTAAACACTCTGTATAGCTTTGACTTGGCCATACAGGAAGTGATTTTTATAAATCCAGATATTTTAAAAACCAGTGCTTAAATCAACTTTCACTTTTATGTAAAATATGTTAAATAATAATAATTTTTATCTAAAACTTACATACAGAGTGGCTCAAAGAAGGTATTTTATTTTAAATTTGTACAAGATACTGCAGGTGACGCCCCTTAGAGCGTACAATAAAATATAAAGCAGATTCTAATTTCTCACCTCCCAAAACCTGTTCTAGCCAAATTTCGTGGCAATATAACTATTATTAACAAAAGTATTTATAAAAACTAAAGCCAGAATACATTTTTAATACCCTGTATCTCCGAAATCTTTCACTACAGGACTAAGGTAAGTTGAGCAAAATCTTCAAATTTTAGTCTCAGAAATCAGCTTGTGGCTGCGCTTTTTAAAGACACCTTGTATAAATTTTAAATTCACTTACTGGTGCAATATTTCTACTATTTCCACCTTTATTAAAAGGATTAGCAACAGTTAAATTATCTTGACATAACTTTTCAATAGCAGCTTCACAATTTCTGGCCAAAAAGTAAGAATTTGAGTTCAGAGGATCTTTAGCGTAAAATACTGGAATTAAATCTAAGGGATGAACATGGTCCAATATTGCTTTAAGAACATTGTCTCTTGATAAACCATCAGTGTTACTTACCTAAAAGTCGATATTTAGATCGTTAAATAACAAAAAAAAAATAAAGGAAATGAAATATTAACTAACTTAAGTAGAATGATTTATTATAAATTTAGCAAATGACACAAAAGCAAAGAATAAATAAATGTTACTGTTACTACACTTAAAAGAAATATGAGCTATATTCAAGGGATATAAACTTACTATAAATTTATGCCAGCATTTTACATTGCGTAAAAGAGGCCTGTTTTTATATATTATCCCAGTTGGTAGATTTAACTCATTAATCAACACAGAATCTGTACCCCCTGGCAATGTCATAGAATTTGGGTTGGCCATTATTTAGTTTTATTTAATAATTTATAATCAAAAAACATGAAGCTTTTTTTGGAAAACAAAAATGTTTTTCTAGCACATTTCTAGGTTAGATTTATGACCAATTTATGATGACATTCGGATCTTTAATTAAACTGTTAAAAATACAAACTTTAGGAGCAGCTACAGCAACTTTCATTGATAAAAATTGGTTCTTGATTGAGTTGTTTCCGACTTTTTGTTTTTTGTTTATAATAAATAGTGAGTTTTTCACTTTATTATGATAAAATCTAATAGGAACTCGAAAAGGACATTCCTAACTTAAAAAAATAGAATTAAAATGGCAATCCGTGATGGCAATGCTTTAGCCACTCAAAATAGGGAGGTTAGAGTTCATCAGCTGCGAAAGTTGTCAAATTCTTGTATCAAATAGAGTTGACAAAAATAATTTTTAGTATTGCTCTATTATTTAATTAATTTAATACTCATACTTCTTTATTTGTTTTTGTTGTTCCGGTGGGTTTAGTATTATTAAGTGAATTGTATTTATAATAGTGAAAGAATGAAGAATGTTCCTAGCCAAATATTGGCTCCTTATTGTTTACTTTACAAATTGTGAAAAACAAATACCTACAAATCAGGTAATAATATTGGAATATTAGTAGTAATAGGCCATCGTCCAATTCCTATTAAATATTTGGTAATTGTCTAAAAAGTTACGGCAACTCTGATTTTGACCAAATTTGGTAAACGGGGTTTTTTTGGGGCGCTGATCACTAATCTAAAAAATTTTTTTGGCAACGTTTTGTTCTCGAGATATTCATCAACAAACTTTAAAATTTAAACTATCCATGGTTTCACTATATTCCGCCTTCTTTTTGCACAAAATTCTTGACATAGGAGCTCCAAATCAAAACGCAGTTTTTGATAAAACACAATTTTTTGAATACCTCACAATTTTTACTGCGCATTTTCTGTTTATACATTTTGAAAAGATTTTTAATGGAAATAAGTATATTATATTTACTTTTACATGTTATAATAAATTATATTTTAAATAAAAACTTTATACTCATACATATTAAAATACGGAATAAAAATTGTGAGGTACTACTCTTAAAATTGGATTTTATCAAAAAGTGCGTTTTTAAATTAGCACCCAATATTTTATGAACTTCATTTAAAAAACCTCTTTTTAAATTATTTACAAGTTTTTTTCATTAAATTAGAAAACTTTTACCCCTAAAACGCTACAACCATGCATACACCTAAGTGTATAATGGTTTCAGACATGGCAACTTGATTTAAAGCAAACATTTTACATTATTAAGGAAGGCTTAAAATCAATAAGAAAAACATGTTTTAAAAACGTTTTCTAATGTTAAATGAAATATTGTGTGCCAATTTATTGTCATATAAGGAATTTAGTGCAAAAGAAGAGAGAATATAGTAAAAATAAGTATAGTTTGAATTTTAAGTTTGATGATGAATAGGTATCTCGAGAACAAAACGTCGCAGAAAAAAATTTCTTTCAAATTCGTTGCCGCTACTTTCTAGACAATTATCAAATATTTCACTAAAACTATAATATTTTTTTACAGTATTAAAATGAGTTCTGTTTTACGACAAATCTCTTCAGTGGGTTGGCATCGCATATTGGTTATTTTTCTTGCTCTGTGGTTAGTGGTATTATTATTGTCAGCCTATCCAGGATTAAATTCAAATAATAGTTTAGATTCCAAGTCGTCCGTAAGACTTATTAGAGCACTTACAGATTTAGAAGCACTAAGAAAGCAGAATGAAGAACTACAAGAAATTTTTAGAGAAATTAGTGTAAAGTAAGGCACCATAATTTATTATACTTCAAAAGCTCTTACCAAATGGGTAACTTTTTGATTATTAACTTTACAAAAAAAGTGTCTCTTCATAAAAAGTTCTACGTTTGTTTAATGTAATAAAACGTTTGTAAAGCTCCAACTGAATTGACTATTAGGTCCAGTAGCGTCTCAGTGGGCACAACGGCCAATATTATTAAGAGTAAAATGTACGCCACTGGCTTTTTATGTGGCATTTATATTCTTTTCTATAAGGTAACTAAAAATACAACTTTTTAGTGTCATACATTTTTTTGTATCTGGCTTAGTATTTAAGAATATTTATAAAATACCATCTTTTAAAAAATAATGAATGCCCTGTATCTCAGTAACAAAGCAACTCCGGACATATGTTTATAGGAACGTAGTTAGAAGATAACCTGTTTCTTAATTTGAAAACAAGTCTTTTTTAGGCCACCCTGTACATCTAACATACAAATATTTTTGTGAAAATGTATTTTATCATCGAGCAGAACTTTTTATAATGAAGCACTTTTTTTCGTAAAGTTAATAATTAAAAAGTTTTTCATTTGGTAAGAACTTCCGAAGACACACTGTATAGTAATTTAACTTCTTTTTAGAATATTAATCTACTTAAATACATATGTTTCTAAGTTTTTAACCTGAAGTAGCTCGATTTAAAGTCAATTTTAACCCACTTATTTTACAGCAATTTAAGTGATGATCAAAAAGAAGCCATTGAAAATTTTCAAACCAGGTTAACAAAAGCAGAACGTCCTTATAGGAAAACCAATTTCGGCCATATAAACCCAAAAGAAGAACCTAATATAGAGTATGAATTGCTAAGAAGAAGAATTTATTCAAATACAAATGAATTTTGGAATTATATTCACACAAGTTTATTAGATATTCAAAAAGAGCTAGTGATATTGCTCCCGATCTAGTAAATACAATTAAACAAGTTCTAAGCCTTGGAGCAGAACATAAACGGTAAGTAGTTACATTGGCAATAAAGAGACCCACCTTTTTGTTAAATTATTTATACATGATGTACGAGGTGTTTATTACATTTTTCCAGATCTTTATTACATGACATTGAAGAATTAGCTGATGTAGATGGCTATGAGGAGTGGAGAGAGAAGGAATCTCGTGATTTAAGCAATCTTGTTCAAGATAGGTTTAAATATTTACAAAATCCAGAAGACTGTGACAGTGCAAGAAAATTAGTTTGTAGTTTAAATAAGGTAATAAAAAAGGAATCCTATACAAATTAGAGTGGGTCAAAAAATCTATTTTTATTTTTTTACTTCTGACAGTGAAAAATTGGTTCTTAGATACCTCCTGAGATTGCTCAGCAACCATAAGCTCTTAATTTTAATGAGAATGATCCGCGTCATTACAGATTTACATATATTTTTTATTTAAAGTTCTATATAAAAATTCATATCTCTCATTCATTATTCCCACAGAAAAATTCTACAAGAGGTTTTTGTAGAAAATTAAACGCTCTACAAAAAGATTTTTATACTTTTTTGAATAAATCGTGGATCTTCCTATGAAAATTAAAAGCTGTTTATTGCCAAGCATTCTCTGAAGGTGCCTAGAAACCAATTTTTCAGTGTCATAAGTCAAAATTGAAATAGTCGATTTTTTGACCCACCCCAATACAAATACATCTTTTACAATCAAATGAAAAATTAATACTTTTTTTCTAAGCTATACAATAGCTAAACAGAAACCCTAATTATAAAGATTAATCTCTTAGGGTTGCGGTTATGGTTGCCAACTACACCATGCTGTTTATTGCTTTATGGTAGCATACGGAACAAAACGAACCATGATTCTTAAGTCAAAAGGTTGGAGATACCACAAAGCTGGATGGGAAGAAATTTTTATGCCCGTTAGTGACACATGTACTTCTCCAAGTGGAGAAAGTGTGGCAAACTGGCCTGGACATACTGAAACTCAAGTAATTAATCTGCCAATTATCGACAGTCTGTCTCCAAGGCCGCCTTTTTGCCTTTGGCTGTTCCTGAAGATTTGGTGCCAAGGTAGAAAGTCATATTTTAGTAAAATTTGTGTCAATAGTTATGTAATATACAGTGCATTTCTTTAATGCCTTCTCCCTTTATTTTTTGAATGAATCAGTTAAAAAAATAAAACTTTGGGTAATAAAATAAATGCATAAATACTATATTTTTAAAATGAAATGTACATAAAAATTTTAAGATGGCAGCTGGGCGCCATCTTGGGGAGAAAAAAATTAAGTAGAAAGGGAGGGTCTTGTAACACATCATTTTAAAGCTCGTGACAAGTAATTTATAACCCTAGAATATAAAGTTAATGACTTCACCTAATACAAAATGGTGGTACTTTGAAAATTACCCAAATACCTGATTTGGATGGCCATATTTCCAGAAACTAATAAAGTTAGATTTACTTAATGTGGTTTATGCTTAAAGCTCTTTTAAGAATAAACAGGGAGCTACATTAAAAAAAGTATTATTTCTACCCTGTATATTATCATCAGTATCACCATTAAAAAGATGTTTTAAAGAGCTTTACAAAAATACCACATTAGGTACATCTAACTTTATTAGTTTTGGAAATATAGGCACTCAAATCAGCATTTTGTATTAGGTAAAGGTATTGACTTTAAATTCTGGGGTTATAAAGTACTCTCCAAGAGCTTTAAAATGATGTGCCACAGGACACCCCTTTCCATTTAACTTTTTTTCAAGATGGCGCTCAGCCGCCATATGGAAATTTTCATCTTTCTATTTCACTCTAAAATATTGTATTTATCAATCAATTTCATACCCCAAACACAGAGTTTTACTTTTTAAATTGATCCGTTCACAAAATAAAATAGGGGGGCATTAAAGAAATGCACTTTTTAAATTTTATTAGATGATATGTATATATCTAGTCTTTTGGGTAGTAAATATATAAAGAAATACTCTATTATACTTAATTTTATCTAGATTTTTTGCTTCAGACTAACCAGATTGCATGGTGATCCAATTGTATGGTGGGTGGGACAGATATTAAAATACCTCTTAAGGCCTCAACAAAAAACTGCCACCATGATTCAAGAAACTATTACGAAAATGGGTTTTAAGAATCCTATTGTAGGGTAAGCTATTTTGTTTAAATTTATAACAGATACAATAAAGTCAGCAGAATTCAATTTTCTTCCCAAACTATAGTGCTAATATGAAGCTAATTTAGAGCAAAAATTAAAAATTTAACGCTCTTTCCAGGTCCTGGGAGAAATGGTACAATGCTAGCTCCAGATAATGCTAGCATTTTATACACCAAAAATCAACTTAAAAACAAAATATATAAGTAATCCTAGGAATCCTAGGTATCATTAATTACTGTTCAATGAGTGCTGGTAATATGAGTGGAGTACAGAAACTCAATTGAAATCATCGAAAGGGCACGATAAACCTAACCAAACTAATAAATCTATTTTTCACAAAATGCTGAATGAGTAAAAATCATAGTAACAAATATTTTGAGGTTAGATACGATTTTTTTGACAAAATGGTGAAGAAGTATACAATTCATAGAACCTCAAGTACCACAGACTGTCATTATTAAGGAATAAAAAAAAACTAACTAACCATGACCCTACTATGTAAAATTTTTGCACGAACATCTGTGGCACTTGAGGTCCTAAGAATTTTATACTCGTTTACCATTTTGTCAAAAAATCGTATCTAACCTCAATAACTTTGTTTCTATAATTTTCACAGTCATTCACCATTTGCTCAATAATTGATTTATTAATTTCGTTAGTTTAATGTGCCCATTCGATGATTTCAATTAAGTTTCTGTCCTGCACTCATTATATATTTTGTTTTTAAGTTGAATTTTAGTGTATACAATGCTAGCTGGAGCTAGCATTGTATAGTTTTTCCGGGACCTGGGGAAAGCGTTAAACTTTTTATAGCACTATCGAGGGCACTATACTTTATCTAAAACTAAATCATTGCAAGTCATCTAAACTTTAGGTTACTAAATTTTTTACCATTTGAACAAAAATATAATCACTTATTGATATTAAAGCATTCGTTTACAATCTCTAGCAAATTTGATTTTGTCATTACTTTATAGCCATATACATTAAAAAGACATAGATATCCATACATGAATATCTATCATATTAGTGCATTTTAGCCTATCATGTTGGTGATTCTGATACCTAATCATGCAATGTTGTCACGTTGACAATGCTTTTTGACGTTGATTTGATCAGATTTCATTGTTTGCTTATTCATTAGTTTCTTAACTCTTCGGCTTATTTTCCGGTTTTTTCAACGTATTTATCGTTATTAGCAGCTTCGAACCTTTTAAAGAGTTCAAATTTTGTGTCTGTAGTGATTTGAATCTGTTCTTTTAAGGAACAAACATAGATAAAAAATGCCGAAGCAGTTAAACAGTAGATGCAAGGAGCTTGTTGCTTCTTTAATAGGCTATTTTGAGCAAGAACGCGAAAATAATGGACCTTTGTTGCCTGTAGCTGCAGTAAGAGAAGTTATTAGTTTCAATGAATTCCAGTTAATAGGTATTTCAGTGTTTTAGTGGATAAATCCATGTTTCTATATTGAATTTGTAATACTTGGATTTTTTAAAATAAAATTATTCTTCTTTTTTTTGGGTTTTACTTTATTGTTGTAATGAAAATTATGACATTAACTAAATTCAACAAATTCTTTAACCGAAAAATGCTTTGTTCTTTTCAACAAAACTCAGATTCTCATGATAACTTGGCAACAGGGCAAATTTGCAGGTTTGTGACGTGCAACGGATTTAGTTAAAAATAAAGTATATATTAGCATCTTAAAGTAGCACTTTATTTTAAGCAAAAAATTTTTGCATTCTGCTCCTTTGCATACATATTAATAATATATCATTTGCTCTATTTTATGAGCATAGTTAGTTAATTAATTTTAATAGTAGAAATAGATTGCAACTTATATTTATTTCTTTAAGGGTTCATGTAAGGCGCACTGATAAAGTTGGCACAGAAGCAGCTTTTCATAGACTGGAGGAATATATGGTACAAGTTGACGAATACTATAAACAACTTGCACTTAAACAAAAAGTAGATAAAAAACGCATTTATTTGGCTTCAGATGATCCCAAAGTTTTGATTGAAGCTAAAACAAAGTATCCAGAATATGAAATTATATGTGATCCACAGATATCCAAAACAGCTGCCGTATCGTCGAGATATTCAGATACTTCTTTGTTTGGAATTATATTTGATATCCATATGCTTTCGTTGAGTGATCTTTTAGTCTGTACATTTTCATCACAAGTAAGATATTTTAATTTATGTAACTGGTTTTTTTCCCTAGATATAAGATTTTCTTAAATCAGTTACTCTAATATTATTGTAAAACGACTTTTTAGGTATGTAGAGTAGCATATGAATTAATGCAAAATTACTATCCTGATGCAGCGTCGCGTTATAAGTCTCTCGATGATATTTACTACTATGGCGGGCAGAATGCCCACAATATGATAGCAGTGTTGCCACATGAACCTAAGAAACATGGAGAAATGCAAGTTGCTGTTGGTGACTTAATTGGTAAGATTTTTTTTATTTTCTTAAGTTGGCTTACTTAATATGTACTAAAAAAATCGAGATTGTAATATACAGGGTATTACCGAATGTGGTTAAGAAAATTTAAGGCCAGATTCTATTATATTGAACATTATATAAACATGGGTCTACAAAAACTGAAAAATTTCTAATACACTTTAACCAGAACAACACTTTTTTTACTAAAAACTGTTTGACTGGATATAAACCTTATTAAGTATTTATTGTTGTGGTTAGATAATTGCTAGTAGAAAATTATAAAATCAAATTTTTAAATAGAAAAAAATTCCTGGGATGCTTCTTCATGGTCTAAAAAAATTACAATTAAGTAAATTTTACTTTTTTGTCTTAAAATAAACAAGATACTAAAAAAACTAATGGACGTAAAAGCAGTATTTTTATTTGCTTAATCTAAAAAGCACAGAAATTTTACACACATTTACACAGTCAATGGCGTACCGTTTTTTGTTAGAAATATTTTTTAGTTTCTACTTGAAACGCCACTGGACTTATTAAATGTAACTAAGTTAGTAATAAATTACCCCCTTGATGTCATAAATATCATTGTCTAATAAAAAAAAAAATCGGTAAAGGATATTTAAGGTACTACAAAAAAACATTTTTTTTAAAGTTTACACCCTGTAGCTTAAGAACGAGAGATTTGCGGACCCATGATTAATTTTTTTATATTTTCATTAGGAGAGTCTGCCCTTTAATTTTTTTTAACAACATTCTGTAACACCCTGTACTTTTTAAAATCCTAATATTAATAAAAAAATACCATGCAGCGGAATTAGTTGCTAATGGCAGAGTTGGGTCATATTCGAATACTCAACATTCTGAATAGTATTCAGAATACATTTTGCCGATATTCGAATAGTATTCGAATACATTTGTGTGTTTGGTATTCAGTATTCGGCAGAATACTTTTTTGATTAGTATTCGGAATTCTGAATTTGAGTACTTTTTTGTGTATTCGAATACCGGAATGTGTAAGCAACAAAAGGACAAAAAGTAGGGACAAAATGAGGTGAGGACCTTTTTTCTCTTCAAATTTTAATGACAGTTCTTTTTTTGTCTTTTCTAGTATTCAAATCTTTTTTGCAGTATTCGAATACCGATTCCGGGTGTTCGTGAATACCGAGTATTCGAATATTTTTTCTTCCAAGTATTCAAATATTCGGTATTCGAATACTTCTTCTTCCGGTATTCATATTCGTATTCAAATACCGATTTTCAGTACTCGACCCAACTCTGGCTAATGGTAATGGTATTTTTTAGGAGTTGCTGGAAACCATTGGAATGGGTTTAGTAAAGGCAGAAATCTCAGGACCAACCAAATAGGTCTTTACCCAGGTTTTAAAGTCAAAGACAAAATAGAAACTGCCAAATTTCCAACCTATTCAGAAATATACAAAAAGAAGCACAAAGATGATTATAGTAAGAGAAAATAAGAAACGCCTAATCTTGACATTTTATACATTTAGGGTGTTTTGGGGTTTACTTTTTGCACATCTTGTTTTTAGTTTTTTGTCGCACAGAGGTAGTAAGTATGTTGGTTCGAATAAAGCATTTTAATAATTTATCTGTAAATAGTACAGATAATGAGGAGCAAGTTACTTTTGTCTATAATGCATAATTCAGCAAGAGTTGTTTCTTTCACAGATAGGTGTAGTGTGACGTAATGAACCTAAATGCACAAATTACTTACAAGTAAGGCGAAGGAGGTGCTCGCCATTTTGCAAAAACCGTTTGGGCCTGTATCTCCGTAACCGTAGACTTAAGGCCCACAATTATGAGGACCTTTATTATAGATAATTAAATTTTCATATCTTTTTTGTTCTTGTTTTTATATCACTTACTGTTCACAATTTATAATATTATTACTGTTTGTTTATTGACTTTTTTACTGATATCTCTTCTAATAATTGTTTAAATAATAAATTGCTTATAATCAAACTTTTAAATCGATAAACTTTCTACAACTTTTATTTCAAACATATTTCCTAAAATTAGTATTTTCGAAGTTACAACAAGTTAAATTTTGTACTACCGAGTACTAGGTTCATTAGAACGAAGTATGCATAGCGTAATACCTGGCCAGATGTTGAATGGTATGTTCAGGCCCAGCTGGCAATAACCGCCCAGGCACAGGATTCTGGAAAAATACGCATTACAACTTCGAAAATATTAATTTTAGAGGAAAAAGTTTAAAATAAAAGTTGTAGTAAATTTATCGATTTAAAAGTTTAGTTATTAACAATTTATTAGAAGAGATATCGGTAAAAAAAGCATACAGTAATAATCTTATAAATTGTGAAAGGTAAGTAATACGAAAAAAATATTAAACAAAAAGATAGAAAATTAAATTATTTTTAATAAAGTCCTTATAAATGTGGGCCTCAAGTGTACAGTTACGGAGATACAGGTCCAAACGGTTTTACGCAAAATGGCGGAACTTCCGTTCGCCTTATTTGTAAATATTTTGTGCTTTTAGGTTCAGTACGTCACACTGCATCTATTTGTAAAAATAAAAAATAACTTCTGCCGAATTAGGCAAGACAAAATCCTCTATTTTCTATACTAAAATATCAGAATTTTCAAAGTACTAAATTTGGAAACTAGAAGAAAAAGTTTTGAATATTAGAAAAAATATTAAAAATTAATTTTTACGATTTTACGTTGACCGAATAAATAGCTTCTATAAATAATGTACCTAGTGATCTAGAAATACTGAAGAAGTTGGTTGGATAAAAGTTAGTATAACACATTTATTTAGAAAACATTTTTGTTTGTCTGTGACAAATAGTTTTATTTTTTGACACTGTTATTTTAACAAGGGTTAATACTTCAAGATAATCCAAAAATAGTTTGTATTGTATCGTCAATATTTGCTCTCTGATTTTTACCAGTTTTTGATATTTTTTATAGTAAAAAAGATAATTTTTAGTTAAATACGTAAAAGCTGATCCTAGCATTACAAGTTAAGTTTTTGAATGATTGGTTGGTTAATCATATCCCTGTCGAAAAAACCAATACAATCCCATAGAACCGATAGAAACCATTAGAATCTGCGACAGAAACACAATAGAAACCGCGGTTTCTATTGTGATCTAATGTGCTTTTGTTGCAGATTCTAATGGTTTCTATCGGTCTATAGGATTGTACTGTTTTTTTTTCCGACAGGGATGGCATATGGTCCTTTCTATTCCTTTAAAAATATCTTTTATTAGGTTTAATAGCTGTCTTCCCAAATGTTAATGTGAAAGAATCTTTTGTGTGTCAGTGTAGTTGTATATTATGTGCAAGATTGTAGTTTTTTCCGCAGATCCTACATGTTATAGAGTCTTGACATACTAATGTATATCGCCCCTTTAAATCAGAACTAGATTATGCCTCTTTTTATTACGATTTTACTTTTGCTTTTTGTTGTCTTGTAGTAGTATAGTTGTCGTTCGACTTGATCAAGTTTTAAATTTTGTTGCTGGTCGTTCGCTGACGTTTTTGATTCACAAATGAGATTGATTATTCCTTTTAGTCATGTCGCGATCATGCGTCGTTGATTTGTTGGAATTTATACTATTTTTGGGAATTAGATTCTTAAGTATGTAAACATCGACAAAAGAAAAAAGATCTTGCTTACAAGTAATTTCTCATTGACTCTAAAAGTCAATCTTCAAATTTTAGGACACTGATAAAACGTCAAGTTTTTAAATCGCCAGTTATTATTAGTAACAAATATGACTGTGAATCGCTAAAAGTAAGAATTATTTATTTTTACAATTTTAAACTGATTTTAATGGCTCTAATACTCTCTATATACAATATGAGCAACGCTGTTTGGTTCATCGGCAAGAAATAGAATAACAAAACAAGCACTATTAATCACGCATGTTTACATTGCCGGGATTTGGTTAGATTGTCTTTTTTCGTCACATTGCCTATATGTTATGTTATTTAACTGAACCTGTATATAAGTGTTTCTACTTTTTTCGATTAGCATTTGCTGTGATACCTCAGTCTTCTGCTTTTACTTTGTTTCAATTAGACACCTAGTCATTAAAAAGAAAGTGCAAAAATTAGCCAATCAATCAAGCAATTCTTAACCATCATGCTTCTAACAGAAAAAGCTATAGCTGTAGAATATTTCCAATCCAATAACGATATAAATTTTGCATTGTATTGCATTTTTTTAGAGTTCTGTGATTAAAAATACTATTACTATTGTAGTGACACTTGTATCCACTATCCACAAAAACCTAGTTTGTTATAGTTCAGGAGCTAGCAACGCCGGGAAAACAATAATTTTAGGTTGGCTGATTTTTTGATATGTTGTTCCTCCTTCTCTTTCAGGTAGATCCTCGGCTGTCTGGCTGGCGGTAGCGGTTGTGTTGGCGCCCAGCTGTGACCTTGACATTTAAAGCTGTCACCTTGAAATTTAAAGCTGTCACGGATATGTCAAAAAATGGTAAACCTCTCTAAAGACAATAAATTGAAAATTAGGTTTCTTAAAATGTTTTCAAAACTTTGGATTATTACCTGTACGGGTAGGATGCGAACTAATAACCATTATCGCCAGCCAGACAGTCCAGGGTCTAGTCAGAAAAGAAAGGAGAACAACATATCAAAAAAACTGTTGTCCTAAAATTATTTTTCGAAAACGTTGCTACCTCCTATACTATTAACACGTCAATTAGGTAATAATATACGTACTTCTAAAAAATTATCGCATAACCCCGGGTATTTCTAAATGCTCATTTCTTTTAGTATTAATTAATGTATCAACCCAATTAAGTAAAGAAAATATTAGGAATTAGTAAGGGTATAATTTAGTCACAAAAGTAAGTACTCACTTTTAACAACACATCATACAGGGCAAATAAAAATAATTTATTCCTTTCAAAATATTTTTAACCAACCCTGTAACAGTAAATAACAACAGTTACACCAAAGTTGTATCTTGACCTGTTCTTAACATTTTCCTTTTTATTGTTAGGAACTAAATTATTAAAAGATATGACCATTTAAATTAAAGCATTTTTATATTAGAGCTTATGGAAAAAATTGAGCATATGCGATAATTTTTTATGGGGCGTGTATTTAATAAATATAACTTCCAACAAGTTTATTTATATTTTTAATCCCTTATAAAACATTAGTTTTTATTTTTTATAATTGTCGGTGAAAGTATAAAAGTAATTTTTTTATAATAGGAAGGAGATTTTTAAAAATTATATACGCTTAGTAGAATCTCATATAGTCATTAGATTTAATTTCTTACATATCAAAACGCACTTTTATTTTAAAATTATTATTATTAAGCTCAAATTTGTTATGGGTATGTTGTATACAGTAAGAGAACGTAAATTATTATTTATGATGTGCAATAACAATAACTTGTACAATAGTAGAATTAAGTGTAAACCCGTTAAAATCATGAGTGAAGCTAGGTATTTTATACCTTTGACGAATCTCAATTTATACCAGAGATATATATTTAATAGAGAATTATTGCAAGTTGCCTTATTAAGCTCGGGTATTATTAAAACAGGCCGTATTTAAGTAGTGCTTGTATCCATAATTTAGAGCTATTGCAAATCATGTTGACAGTACCATTAACATAAAAAAGGGTAAAACATTTTAGTTGTTTTTCTTTATTGTTTTGTGTTGTAGGGCTTTGTTTTACACAATTAAAGAAATACATTTAAAAAAGCAAGGTTTTAAGTATTTTTACTTCTAAAACTTTTCGATTTTGTGCTCGGTAGCTGTTCGGTTTACACGAACAGTTACGAAGTTAAAATAAGACCAAAATAAGGCACTACCCAAAAACAACATAAATAAAGCCAGACACTATCCTTATTAGGGCAGTCTTTATCCAACCATGCATCTGCGGAAGCCCAGATGTCAAAATAAGGCCGGTATTATTAGTGCCTGGCCTTATTTCACTGTGCAATAGTTCTCTAATTTCTAAATGTCGACCTTTCGTTAAAAAGGCCATAAAACAACTTTCCAGCAAAGAAATTTATTATAATGGGTTAGTAAAAACTATCGCAATTAATAATTTTTTTATTATTGCATTAAATTGGGCGGGTCAAACTTTTTGAGTGGATTGGTTGTATATCTAATCGCTACTAACTTGTGTTTAACACGACGATTATACAGGGTGTGTCAAAAATTTTAAGGTTATTTTTAAATTTAATTATAACCTTGACAATAATTGTTTAGGCAATACTTTTGTTTAAATTCTAAATTTAATTTACAATAGTTTTTATCTGGTAAACAGATGGATGCAGGTCTTCCCTTATTTGGATCTTAGACTACAAGGTACTATAAAAAAACTTATTTAATAAAATATTGGTACTGTGATTTATAAAAGAGTTTTAGTCTATATAGTTGTTTTGTGGTCACCGGGTATACACATAAGTATGATTTGTGAATATTTAAAAGCGATAACCCAGTAGAAAGTTCGCCATATTATTTGAATTATTGGTTCCTTTTAGTCTCAGTAGTCTTAAGGCAGAACGGGAGCCGTGTGGTCACCATATGGAGTGCAATTACTTTGCCAAATGAGATGAAGTGAATAGTTGGAAAACCAACTGCGTTTACTTCGCAATTATGAAAGGTAAAAGGAAGGAGTACCATCTGAATGTATTAAACAGTGTCCATTGGAAGGGAACAAATTTAGGTGGCGCCACAGTGGAAAGATTTTAAAAACAACGCCATTCGGAGTTTTGTAGGTTAATTTTTAAAATTTACATATGACTACGTACATCACTCTTTCCGCGATCTTCGAGTAGTGCGGTCACGTTTCATAGAAAGCTACAAAGCTTTTCCGGGAAGGCGACTGGAGGAGTTGTAGGGGCATTAATGTACCCTTAAGGAGTGAGAAAAGTTTCACGTTAAATTGAGGCTTCTTTCTTCTGGAGCTAACCGCTATAAGCAGATTCCTATAACCTGATGATTTTTAGTTTTGGTGTCGGTCGGAGCACATGGTGCCTAGTGACCGTTATGCACAATACCAGTAGCAGTTCTTAGTTTGACATCTACAATTTTTACATATTCTGTAGTTCATTGTTTAAGTTAATTGCCTCAAGTTTTACATAGGCTAAGAATTTCTGGGAGTTTCAAGCCGGATTATCCAAATTTTCACGAACAAAGCCTGGAAAACTTATGAGCGGAATCGTTCATGTGACCGGAACAGGAGAGTTGACGAATTGACTTAGTATCAGACCCATAAAACAAAGAGAAAGGAAGACAATTTTACGTACATAGTTAATATTTTAAATACTGCATATTTCTCAACTACACAAGTCACGAAAAGTATTAATTTGTTTTACTCAGGACACTTCAGTCTGTTTAAAACAGATAAATTCATATTATTTCCATTATCTTCACGAGCACCATTTTGGTGAAATTTTTAAATTATAATTTGCTGTTTTACAGAGGGACACTTTTTAACTTTTCCCCCATTTTTTTTACTCAAAGTAGGGTAACAATTTAATAGTTTTCGTGACTTGTGTAGTCGAGGAATATAAATTAGTAAATAAAATATAAGCTGCAAAACTGAAACATGAAATAACGTCAATACCGATGTGATTTTGAATTTAAATTCATGGCGCTGTTTTTAAAATCTTTTCACTTGGTACTGTGGCGCCACCTTAATTTGTTCCCTTCCGATGGACAATTTTTAATACATTTAGATGGTTCTCCTTCCTTGTACCCCAGCAATATGAAAAACTCATATGCGCAATATAAACTTTTATGGCTTTAAAAAGATACGTTAATATAGATATAAAATCAGTAGCAAAACTCATGATCTACCTATCCGTTCTCATGTATAAATGGTTGTAATGGTCTTTAAAAAAAAGTCTTGGGCTATATTCCCTGGGACAGTAATGAAACGGACTTCATGATAAGAACATGTCTTATATGAAATTTCCAAACATTGTGTCAAATTCGTTGCAGTCCTAGTCCGATACACGAAACATGTGTTTTAGTCTTATAGCTTCATGACATGACTAACAATTGGCAAAATGTTTAAAAATTGTTTGTAAAACGTTGTGGTGAATTTGTCCAGCAAAAATAGTTTCGCGTTCGCCCAGTCCGACACCCGAAACATGGGTCCAAGCGCCGCTTCCATACAGGGTGGCCCACCATATTCAACACGGTCTGTAGCTGGATAACCATGAATTTTTAAAAAAGTGAATACTGAAACATATACAGGTCGGATAACGCCTCAGTATAAAATTATTTTACTCTATACAGGGTGTCTCAAAAAGTGTGACGTATCAAAGTTATATTTTTTTAAATGGAACACCCTATATTTTATGACGGTTTTAGATTTTAAATAAAAAAATAATTTAAGTTTGTTATGTACCAAGCGTCTAATTTTATTTGTTTTTGTGATATTGGATTTTTTTCAAAATGTAGGCAATTAAATTAATTTTATTTCAATAATATAAACTGCTTAAACTTTAAAATTTGTTACAGGATTAGGAAAAGTCTGCCTTATCATACGTGGGTCATATCGAGATCATAGATTATACAGGGTGATCAAAAAATAATTTCAATTTTTTGAATGTCAAATAACAATATCTCTCTTTTTAAATGGAACACCCTGTATTTTTACACCACATAATGACAAATCAAATACTCTTTCAAATGGTGTATAGGTTGCCTATACCTATCTTTTATACTTTTTTAGTAAATTCCGTTTTAACATATTTTTATTCCAAATGTCTATTTAATTTAAGTAGGCTGTGATATAGCTATGCCTATTTACTAAGCCGTTATTGCAAAATGTAAATTTTTTTGAAAAAAGCACAGAATTAAAAGATTTTGTATTATCTGCTACTATTTTTGAAATTCACAGAAAAAAATCATTACTTGCGTATAATGCTACTTCCAATAACACTTATTTCAGCTAAATGAGGTAATGATAAAACTTGTGTTTTTAAACAATCCTACTAACGCCTCTGGTCAGTTATGACGACGTTCTGTGACCTATAACTCGTTTTTTCCATTATCCATAATCACCTTGCCAAATTTTTTATAGCAACTATTAAGGTAATCAGATGGTTTCTCCTGGAATATTTTTCAGGATTAACTCTAGACTAAAAGTAAACCATTATTTTTACATTCTACCAGTATTATATCATCTTGTTGTTGTAGAAAAAGGGTTTTTATTTAAAATCATTAAAATTTCTTTTTAACTGATTAAAACACTAGTAATCGATAAATGGTCGTTGTTACTTCCTTAAGAAAAATATTAATGGCTGCTATGTCACAGCTTTAATTTAAATAAACATTTGGACTGAAAATTTGTAAAAACAGATTTTACTAAGAAAGCACAAAAGATAAGTATAGGCAACCTGTACACCATTTGAAATAGTATTTTATTTGTCATCATGTGACGTAAAAAAATACAGGGTGCTCCATTTAAAATAAGAGAGATATTGCTATTTGATTTTCCGAAAAATTGAAATTATTTTTGATTACCCTGTACAATATTTGATCTTGATATGACCTACTTATGATATGGCAGACTTTTTCCAATCTTGTTACACATTTTGAAGTTTAAAGAGTTTATAGTGTCAAAAATTAAATTAATTTAATTGCACCTCTGCCTTTTGAAAAAAAAAACAAATATCATAAAAATGAATAAAATTGGACGTTTGGTACTATTAACAACCTTGAGTAATTTTTTATGTAGAATCTATAACCGTCATAAAATATAGGGTGTTCCATTTAAAAAGATGTAACTTTGATACGTCACACTTTGTTGAGACACCATGTATAGACTAAAATAATTTTATACTGTGGCCTTAACCGACCTGTATATGTTTCAGTATTCACTTTTTTAAAAACCCCATGGTTATCCAGCTACAGACCGTGTCGAATATGGTGGGCCACCCTGTATATAGCGGTATGAATATTCGTGTTAGACTCGTCAGAAGGAACCCTCTAAAAAGGTTTTAAAAGTGTTTTTATCATATTTATCAAGTCCATTTCATTACTGGCCCAGGGACTATTACTACTTCAGAGAAAAAGTGTAGCTGATTTAACGTCGTCATAAATTGTATTCTTTTAATGCTTATCTTAAAACATGATTTTTTTAAGTTTGCCATGTTTAAATTATTTAAGCCAGATGTAATATTGAAGAACTTTATTGGCTGTTACATCAAAAGTATCCTTAAATATTTTGTAATTTAAAAATAATTTTCAGGAAGGTAGTAGGTAACCTTGCAATAGAAAATAGGATTGTTTGCTTGAACTCCTTTAAAAACTTCTCCAGTGACTATTTACTTCTAAAAATGAGTTTTAAAGGTGTTCCATCACAGGGTGTTCCGACTCTATTTATACATGAAATATCTTCGTCCCTGTACAGGGTGGCTCGAATTCGACGCTCATCATTGGGATTTCGGAAACCGTAAGAGATACAGGATCGGTTAAATGAAGGCAAAGTTGCGCAATTTGATGCTCAATAAAATGCCGTTTTTGCGTTTTAAAAAATTCCGAGTACTTCCGAAGATATTCGAAAGAAACCGGAATTTTCAATTTTGGTTTTATTGTTTCCTGGCTATATTTGTTAAGATAACTTAAAATTGGAAAACACGTTTTCATGGCCACTTTTTCTGCTCTATAATTCAGTGTGATTAAATATTGAATCTGACGTTTCGGCTTCTGGCGACCATCATCAACTTAATTTTTTTAAATACGGACCTGATATTTTTTCAATTTAATTAAATCCTTTCATCACTCTTAAAACACTATATTATTATATCGCCACTTTGATATTTGCCGACGTTTCGTACAGAAAATTCCATCACTCAGAATATTGCATATTTATTTAACCATAATACGGCCCTGAACTACATTTTTAGGTAAGAAGGTAGAGAAAAGAATAAACTTATTACATATTCGTAATCTTTTTATTGCAACTCATCTGATATCTAACAGCGGAAATTACTTTATTAACCGAAAATTTCATGAATATTAGACATAAGAAACAAAAAGGTAGACAACAAATCAGCTTACATAAACAATTTGTAATACTATCTTGATGCCTATATTAAAAATAAACATAATTTAATCACTATTATAAGTGTTCAAAGAGATAACCTTCAGCTTCGATGCATTTTCTTGCTTTGCTTTGTATTTTTAATACAGCTCGATTAATTGTTCTCGCAGGAATGGCAGCGACTTCCCTTATCAAATTTTGTCGTAGTACTTAAAGGTCATGAGGTGCATTTTTAAATAAACGGTTCTTAAGATATTCCCAAAGGAAATATTCTAGGGGACTAAGATCTGGGCTCCTAGCGGGCCATCTTGCAAAACCATTTATTAGGAAATATATGGTAAAGGAATTGAGCTACTTCCCTTCCATTGTGGGCAGAAACTCCGTCTTGCTGCCACCATATTTCTTGAAATACTGCCAAACGTTGATTATCTAGGGCGTCTAAGACATCATTCCTAATCAAATTTAGATATCGTTCTGAAGTTAAGGTCCCTTCGTAAACGAAAGGTCCAATAATTTTGTTCCTCCACATACCAATCCATACATTAAATGAAGTTCTCTCTTGATTTCGTACCTGCTGGTTAGTTTCTGTTAATAAAGTAATTTCCGCTGTTAGATATCAATGAGTTGCAATAAAACATTATGAATATGTAATAAGTTTATTCTTTTTTTTACCTTTTTACCTAAAAATGTAGTTCAGGGCCGTATTATGGTTAAATAAATATGCAATATTCTGGTGATGGAATTTTCTGTACGAAACGTCGGCAAATATCAAAGTGACGATATATAGTGTTTTAAGAGTGATGAATGGATTTAATTAAATTGAAAAAATATCAGGTCCGTATTTAAAAAATTAAGTTGATGATGGTCGCCAGAAGCAGAAACGTCAGATTCAATATTTAATCACACTGGATTATAGAGCAGAAAAAGTGGCCATGAAAACGTGTTTTTCATTTTAAGTTATCTTAACAAATATAGCCAGGAAACAATAGAAACCAAAATTGAAAATTCCGGTTTTTTCGAATATCTTCGGAAGTACTCGGAATTTTTAAAACGTAAAACGGCATTTTATTGAGCATCAAATTGCGCAACTTTGCTTCCATTTAACCGATCCTGCATCTCTTACGGTTTCCGAAATCCCAATGATGAGCGTCGAATTCGAGCCACCCTGTACAAGGCACACAAAAAGAAACATAAATTTAAAAATGTCAAGATATTTGGATACACTTTTTTTTATTGACAGTACCAGTTAATATACAAGGTGCCTCAAAAATATAATTTTTAATGTCAACCAGGTTTTTTTAAATAACACCCTGTATATTTCAACAAATTTTGGCATTTTAATTAATTCTACATCAAAAATGTATAACACACTTTACGCCAATTATGGCTGGTTTTTGAGATATTAACAGCACGTTGATATACAGGTTGTCTCTCTGTACAAAATGCTACTATATATATGAATAGATTTCTTGGGTTAAAATAGAAAGATCGAACGCAATTTACCTTAGTCGAAAAGTTAATCGTTTGTGAGATACAGGGTGTCAAAGTTTCTATTTTTATAAATTAAGCTAGGTACTACAAATTAAATTATATTATGATTTTGTTTTTCAATTTTATTATTCTGTTACTGTCAGAGTGCTTAATAAATAATTACCTTTTTATTCTAAGAACTACTAATATGTAGGTCACCTACTAAGTTTTTGATTGAGGATAATTAATTAATTTATTACCTTAACCTAAAAACTAGCCATAATGACGTATGCTGTTTGACAATAAAAAATTCTATTTTTGAAACACCTTGCATATTAACTAGTACTATCCATAAAATAAGTATTTAAATAAAAAAATAATTTAGGTTTTCTCTTTGTTCTTATATAGGGGCGAAGATATTTCGAGTATAAATAGTCAGGGCACTCTGTCATATCGCTCTGAATAAGTATGACCTTGAAATTAGTGGTTAATTTCTTTCTGTGCATTTATAATAATCAAACATTATGTAGACTCTCTTACATTTTTTTATTTGTTGTTTTTACACACAATATATTTTTATGAAATAACAATTAATTTTAATTACTTTAGTTTATAAGAAAAACACTTTGTAAATGTTTAATTTTATTTATTATAAAATATACCTATGTATGTACATAAGACTTTTGTTATAGAAAACCAGTAAAAATATAAATAGTTTAAACTATAACTATGACTGCATTGTTTATAAAACAGACCCTAAAAATATGGAAATATCGATAACTTGGCATCCAATAGTAGCTAGCTACAAAAACCTATACCATAAAATTGTTTTGCTCTAAAGCAAAATAATAAATTACATCGTAATTAAAAGAGTAACATAATTCAATTTTCCTGTAAAAAATAATTCCGGGCACAGTAATTAGGTAATTAAAAATGCGAGAAGGAATTTCCAATTTGGTCGTTTACTTTCTTTACCTAGATTTATTTTAGAAGGCAATTTTAATTTTTTCGTATCTTGGTTATTTTTTGGAAAAAAATAGACCTTACTGCATTTTCTAGATCAGGAATAACGAACCTATGGCACACAACACAATATTTTTGAGCTCGTCACTGAGCACACACAAATTCAATATGCACTCCAAAAAAATTGTAAAGTTAATTTTTATCTTTTTTTTTTTCGAAAATCAAAAAGTCAATATTATTTGATGGCACGTCTAGGAACTGGCACGTTCATACAAAAGTTTGCCATTCTTGCCCTAGACCATAAAAATGCAAATGGATGAATTTTTTTCCTTTAAAAAGTTGCATTTATAATTTCTTATTAGCAAATTTCTTATTAGCAAATAGGAAACAACAACAATAAGTACTAAATTAAATAATATTTATATCTAGATTAAAAATTTTACTAATTTTAAAAATTTGAAAAGTTTAAAAAACTTTACCATGCTATATCTTGAAAACGAAGAATTTGCGTACTTATATTTATATAAACCTTTTGTCTTAAAATGACTTAAATAATTATTAATAATTTAACTCTTAAGAACACCCTGTGTAATGTTTATCTTCTTATACCTCCCCCCCACCAACAAAAACAAATATCCCTTTAGAGTTTTAAATAATTACCTATTCATTTTATAATTTCAGACACTGTTTTCTTTTAAATTTCTGCCTTATTACTGCGTATTTAAGAAGTGCAATGGCCGTTTAAAAGGTTTTATAAATTAATAGTGTTGTATTATTTACCTACACTCTTCTGAAATTTCGTAACCCAATACTGACTTATATTGAATACCTAATACTACTATTAAAAGTTTGATTTTCAAGCCCGAAGTAAGTAAACCTGACTATCCGAACCTTGTTCCAACTTTTGTACCTAAACCTATACAATATCTTACAAAGTACTATACCACCTGTAAAACCTAGTGTAAAACTGGCCACAGTTGAAATTATTATTACTGTAAAGAAGCTGTTACTGAAGTATATATTTGTGAACTGTTCCCAACAAGTGCCAGGTAATGCAATCTCCAAATCTTTATCATTCATTTCTTTTATATCAAGTTCTTTGTACTGTATCTCATTTGATTTTCTAGAAGGGGTGTCTTCTTGAAAAGGCTCTTTTTCTTTCTTTCGTTTACCATATCACGCACTTCATAATATCCTCCAAAATTGTTTTCTATTTCATTACTTTTATCGTTACTAAAACACTGCTTGGACATAGCTTCTATAGCATTATTCTTGCCAAAAATATTAATAACTTTGTTGCTTTCCAAGATGCACTGATATGGTTCTGAAGAATCAATAAAGCTTTTCTGATCCAGTACTTTAAATGTTCGTATGTTATCACAGGTGCATTTCCAGGAGTTGTAAGACAATCTTACAAAAGTTGTATGAAGTTATTAAAAACATTCACATCCAAAGTTTGAATGTTGTTTTCTTGAAGCAGTAGAAGCTTTAGATATGGTAAGTATTGTAATGATTCTGGAGGAACATTTGTAATTTTAGAATTTGCCAAGACCAAAACTTCCAGGCTTTGTGACCGTATGACTGGCATGTTACCATTAAAATAGTTATTTGACAAATCCAATAAAACCATGTTGTCTAACTTTTCAATTACAAACTCGGATATCTTGTTTAAGTAATTCTGTCCTAAATAAAGTTCTTGCAAGTTTTCTAGATCATCAAATGCACCAAATTCAATATCAGCTATGTTTGAATTGTTTAAGTATATTTCTCTGACTTCTTCATTATTTATAAAAGCAAAATCTGCTTCACTTACAAATAGTAAAATTATTACCAGAGAAATCTAATATAACTGGACTTGTCTCTCAGTGAATTTTAAATTTGGAACTGATTCGAAATCTTTATTGATACAAGACACCTGCTGTTTCTGGTGCAATCGCAGTTATTAGGACACCCTGTATATCTCACTTGTGTAAAACAAAGGAAGATAATTAATATCGCCTCTTTCATGTTTTTAATGGGACCTAAAATGGGTAATAAATAATATAAGTTAGTAGCTACATGAGAGAAAAGAAAAAGTACAGATTACATACACTTCCATCTACAGGGTGTGTTAATATTCATTACACAGTATTTTAACGGCAAAATTTCCGAGGTCAAAATAAAAGCATGTGTAAGTCGCGTAAGAAAAATCGATTATTTTAAACAACATTTTGTATTAAAACCCATTTTTAGGGTAGGATTAATTCGAGTAAGGATTATGGCCAATTTTGCATGTACAGGGTTTTCATTTATATATGCTGAAAAGATAATAGATGAAAAAGTATAGAAACTTTTGTACAGGACGTTAAAGCACTTAAAAAAACATATTTACGCTGTTTAACTGGTCTTTAATTGATTGATCAGAAACCAGCCAAGTGACATTTTTGGCGAGAATGAGATTTGTAGCGATTTTCAATTAT
>JACEGR010003279.1:0-108396 GCA_014170235.1 Listronotus bonariensis
TTGATTTTATATTCTAGGTTTAAAATGATGTGCCACAAGACTCCCCTTTCCATTTAACTTTCTTTCCAAGATGGCGTCCAGCCGCCATCTTAAAATTTTTATTTGTCAATTTTACCCCAAAATATAGTATTTATGCATTAATTTTATATCCCAAAATTTTACTTTTTAAATTGATCCGTTCAAAAATTGAAAGGGAGGGGCATTAAAGGAATGCACTGTATACCACATCTTTCAGTTCGCCTGGTTAGTTCTGGTTTTTTAAACCTTACTATAAATGAGTAGGGATAGATAGCCGATTCAACGCCTACCGTCCACCGGTGGAGCTTATTATCTTAAAATCTCTGACCTCAGCAATTATTTAGGAATCTTGCGCAACGCGTTATTTAGGGCGTGGCCCCTTCTATCTGTCAAACCATAAGCGTCATCTGTCAAATGTCATGTCACCTGTCATATGTCAAAAATCACGTGACTTACAAAATGGCTGCCACGCATAGGATACTTGCGCGACGGTCATAAATTGATCTGCGCAAACGCGAAAATCCCAGGGTGTACCGTTCGGGCGCTATCGACAAAAATCGTAATTTAACCCTGATGACTCATCATGGGAGAGCGGTTTAAATTTTTTAACTATAGTATTACGTCATACCTATCGAATAGCGAAAACCGCATGACGCCATCTTTAGCCATAAAGGCGCTACAGCTGTTTAAAAATAGTTGAGAGATATCAATTAGCGATTAGAACGGTAACCCTATAGTAAATCGGTCATTGTAGCCTTATTATTAAACTTAGAATAATGAAACTTGGACAAAGAATAGTTCCTAACGGCAATAATTTCAAGGGCAAGCTTGGGTTAAAGCACGGGGTGTAAGCGGGGGCTTAAGCGCCGAGCCCAGGCGCAAAATCTTAGGCAAAAATAGTATTGAAGTTGTTGGCCCCTTGTATTTTACCAAATCTCGAAAACCTACGCATGTTAACTTATTAGTCATTAGTGATGATTATGGAAATCAACATTATTGTCTAATAAGAAACTTGTCTAGGCTGATCTCAAGTCAATTATCTAAACATCATGGTGTAAAATATTTGTGCGATGGATGTTTAACCTATTTTGGTAGCGAACATAAACTTAAAGCCCATCAGGCGCATGATTGTAACCATGTTGCGGTTAAATTACCTACTAACGAATTTGCGCAAGGATAAATATGGTAAAGACGTACCCGAGAATATACTTAAATTTGAAGATTTCGAGAAAAAATTAAAAGTACCTTTTGTTGTTTACGCTGATTTTGAAACTGTTGTAAGACCCGTTGAGATAGAGCAAAATGAGCTGAGCCCTGATGAATCTTATACAATTAAAACGCATAAACATCTGCCTTACTCTTTCGCCTACTATATTAAATGTGCTTTTGACGACTCTCAATCTGTTTTTAAGACTTATCGGGGTACTGACGCTAGTGAAAAGTTTATAGAGTTGTTGGAGGGCGATTGTAAACGCGGCCCCACGCCTAGGGCTCCGGGCCCCACGTTTAGGGCTCAGGGCTTCACGTCTAAGCCCTGGGGGCCTCACGATCGCAGTGAAGTTAGCTTCATACGTCATATACTTAAATTAGTCAACATAACCTTAAAGTTAGTTTAGGTTCTTAGACATGCGCAAGAAAAAATGACATCAACATAACCTCAAACTTAGGGCCTTACGCATGCGCGAAATAAAATGACGTCATACGGCAAGCTTAAAATAACATAACCTAAAATTTTGATCTATCTTAAAGTGCATTGACATAACCTAGAAATAGGGACGTTGTCCGAATATGCAATAAAATCGTCATTTCCGGTCGCAACTTCCGGTCGTCAGAAAATAGTCTTGTTTGGGTTCAAATGAAAGGTCTTGACTTGTAGAATACTAATTAAACATTTTTAACAATTTTTATTTTGTAACTTTCTTATTTATGAATATTTTTTAAAATTTTAACTTATTTAGATTCCTTACAGCTTCTAGATACCGAATATGTAATAAAATCGCCATTTCCGGTAGCAACTTCCGGTCGTTAGAAAGTAGTCTTGTTTAGGTTCAAATGAAAGGTCTTGACTTGTAGAATACTAATTAAACATTTTTAACAATTTTTATTTTGCAACTTTCTTATTTATGAATATTTTTTAAAATTTTAACTTATTTAGATTCCTTGAAGCCTCTAGATATCGAATCTGCAATAAAATCGTCATTTCCGGTCGCAACTTCCGGTCGTCAAAAAGTAGTCTTGTTTGGGTTTAAATGAAAGGTCTTGACTTGGAGATTACGAATTAAGCATTTTTAACAATTTTTATAATTTTTAGCTATTTAATTATCACTTGTTTTGCAGAATTATGCTAAATGTGAATATTGTAACCGCGAATTCACCCGAAAAGACAATTTTAAACGACATGGCGACTGTCGGACTGCAGCCAAAGTCTGCGAGCACCGGGCTTTAGCGGGGGATTGCCGTATTTTAGAAAAACGGTGCCGTATTTTAGAAAAACAGTGCCGTATTTTAGAAAAACGGTGCCGTATTTTAGAAAAACAGTGCCGTATTTTAGAAAACGGTGCCGTATTTTAGAAAAACAGTGCCGTATTTTAGAAAACAGTGCCGTATTTTAGAAAAACAGTGCCGTATTTTAGAAAAACCGTGCTGTATTTAAGAAGTACCGTGCCGTATTTAAGAAAAACCGCAAACGCAAATTATAAGGTCAAATATTGTGGCAAAAATTATATATTAAATATATAAAGGGTTATCTTAAAACAAACAGCTAACAGCTACATATGAAACATAAAGATACATATTGTACTTAATAAAAAATGTATACAGAGTACATGCGTAACATGTTCATCGAGTGTGATTACTATTTACCAAAAATTTTAAGAATATAGTGATTACAAAGCGACATTGTAACAAACTTAGTCTTAAACTAAAAGTATTTTCTAATGATTGGACACTTTTCTTCTACGGAAACCAGGAACTTGTAGCAACATATACGGGGAAAGATCTTCATAGTCTATACCTCTAAAGGATAAATAATTCTTTAGTTTCTTAAACTCGGGATGGATGCCAATCTTGAGAGGTTTTTTTCTACGTTTTACATCTTTAATCGTCACTGCTAGATAAATAGCAAACACCAATTGTAGTTCGTGAAATAGCTCACAGGCTAGGGGTTGTTTTATATCTATTGATTTGTGAAGTGGAAATCGTCTCGTCCGTCGATCTTCTGATGAAAAATATTCTGATAGCACCTCCTTTACCCATGGCATACCATAATGTGCCTTTTTGATAAGGTACAGGTAAATAGCAGGAGAAAAATAAGGAGACTCTTTATTCGATATTTCAGTTTTAATCTCATAATCCCTGTTCCATGAAATGTTTTTATTAAACAAAGAGATATAGGAGTGAAGGACTTCATCGGGAACTTTAGAATTCTTATATAATTTTTGAAAGTCTTCAGAGACGATACTCATCTTGGCAAAGCTACTACACAACTAACGAAACCAACAAAGATTAGAACCTTAAATAACAGCGATATAATTTAAAAGACGGCAAATAACAGTGATTTTATTTAAAAAGCAGTAATTGTGCCATCTTTTAAATTATATCGCAGTTATTTTATTAATAAACAGTGTATTACAGTATAATTATTTAAAAGACGTTATAAAAGAGTTATTTTATTTAAAAACCAGTAATTTTTTAAACAAAATTTATGTTATTTACTGATAAGCTCTTTTCAACGGCTTAAAATCCTTAAAAGGTTCTAATCTTTGTTGGTTTCGTTAGTTGTGTAGTAGCTTTGCCAAGATGAGTATCGTCTCTGAAGATTTTCAAAAATTATATAAGAATTCTAAAGTTCCCGATGAAGTCCTTCACTCCTATATCTCTTTGTTTAATAAATACATTGTTTTTCTAAAATACGGCACCGTTTTTCTAAAATACGGCACTGTTTTTCCAAAATACGGCACCGTTTTTCTAAAATACGGCAATCCCCCGCTAAAGCCCGGTGCTCGCAGACTTTGGCTGCAGTCCAACAGTCGCCATGTCGTTTAAAATTGTCTTTTCGGGTGAATTCGCGGTTACAATATTCACATTTAGCATAATTCTGCAAAACAAGTGATAATTAAATAGCTAAAAATTATAAAAATTGTTAAAAATGCTTAATTCGTAATCTCCAAGTCAAGACCTTTCATTTAAACCCAAACAAGACTACTTTTTGACGACCGGAAGTTGCGACCGGAAATGACGATTTTATTGCAGATTCGATATCTAGAGGCTTCAAGGAATCTAAATAAGTTAAAATTTTAAAAAATATTCATAAATAAGAAAGTTGCAAAATAAAAATTGTTAAAAATGTTTAATTAGTATTCTACAAGTCAAGACCTTTCATTTGAACCTAAACAAGACTACTTTCTAATGACCGGAAGTTGCTACCGGAAATGGCGATTTTATTACATATTCGGTATCTAGAAGCTGTAAGAAATCTAAATAAGTTAAAATTTAACAAAAATATTCATAAATAAGAAAGTTACAAAATAAAAATTGTTAAAAATGTTTAATTAGTATTCTACAAGTCAAGACCTTTCATTTGAACCCAAACAAGACTATTTTCTGACGACCGGAAGTTGCGACCGGAAATGACGATTTTATTGCATATTTGGACAACGTCCCTATTTCTAGGTTATGTCAATGCACTTTAAGATAGATCAAAATTTTAGGTTATGTTATTTTAAGCTTGCCGTATGACGTCATTTTATTTCGCGCATGCGTAAGGCCCTAGGTTTGAGGTTATGTTGATGTCATTTTTTTTGCGCATGTCTAAGAACCTAAACTAACTTTAAGGTTATGTTGACTAATTTAAGTATATGACGTATGAAGCTAACTTCACTGCGTGAAGCCCTGAGCACTAAACGTGGGGCCCGGAGCCCTAGGCGTGGGGCCGTGTTTACAATCGCCCTCCAACAACTCTATAAACTTTTCACTAGCGTCAGTACCCCGATAAGTCTTAAAAACAGATTGAGAGTCGTCAAAAGCACATTTAATATAGTAGGCGAAAGAGTAAGGCAGATGTTTATGCGTTTTAATTGTATAAGATTCATCAGGGCTCAGCTCATTTTGCTCTATCTCAACGGGTTTTACAACAGTTTCAAAATCGGCGTAAACAACAAAAGGTACTTTTAATTTTTTCTCGAAATCTTCAAATTTAAGTATATTCTCGGGAACGTCTTTACCATATTTATCCTTGCGCAATTCGTTAGTAGGTAATTTAACCGCAACATGGTTACAATCATGCGCCTGATGGGCTTTAAGTTTATGTTCGCTACCAAAATAGGTTAAACATCCATCGCACAAATATTTTACACCATGATGTTTAGATAATTGACTTGAGATCAGCCTAGACAAGTTTCTTATTAGACAATAATGTTGATTTCCATAATCATCACTAATGACTAATAAGTTAACATGCGTAGGTTTTCGAGATTTGGTAAAATACAAGGGGCCAACAACTTCAATACTATTTTTGCCTAAGATTTTGCGCCTGGGCTCGGCGCTTAAGCCCGCGCTTACACCTCGCGCTTTAACCCAAGCTTGCCCTTGAAATTACTGCCGTTGGGAACTATTCTTTGTCCAAGTTTCATTATTCTAAGTTTAATAATAAGGCTACAATGACCGATTTACTATAGGGTTACCGTTCTAATCGCTAATTGATATCTCTCAACTATTTTTAAACAACTGTAGCGCCTTTATGGCTAAAGATGGCGTCATGCGGTTTTCGCTATTCGATAGGTATGACGTAATACTATAGTTAAAAATTTAAACCGCTCTCCCATGATGAGTCATCAGGGTTAAATTACGATTTTTGTCGATAGCGCCCGAACGGTACACCCTGGGATTTTCGCGTTTGCGCAGATCAATTTATGACCGTCGCGCAAGTATCCTATGCGTGGCAGCCATTTTGTAAGTCACGTGATTTTTGACATATGACAGGTGCATTTGACATTTGACAGATGACACTTATGGTTTGACAGATAGTAGGGGCCACGCCCTAAATAATGCGTTGCGCAAGATTCCTAAATAATTGCTGACGTCAGAGATTTTAAGATAATAAGCTCCACCGGTGGACGGTGGGCGTTGAATCGGCTATCTATCCCTACTTAAATGAAGTATTTATTACAGCGCCATTTTTTTATTTTGCTTTATTTTTTATACTTTCAAAAATATACAGGGTGATGATGTGTAGGGCTGATGCTTGCCAGGTGATGACTTTTGTACTTGGCATGCTATGAGTCATTACTATACAAATATCCAGTCTTAAAGGCAAAACGTTACTTCAAGGGTTCACTGGCCCTGAGGCTAAAAGATATGTTTTGTTTTATTACCATTAAGTAGCAGATTATTGTTGCAAACTAACTTGACATTTGTATCTGTGCTTTATTCATTTCTTTTTATAGATTTTTTAAACTTACATTGAAAAGAAACAGGGTTAAATCGTTTTAAAATAATTAACACTATTGTGTAAGTGTTAGTCCGCCCCTGGCGAATTAATAAAGGCAAATATTTTAAGGATGCCGTTTTTAAGAGTCCTTACTTGTATTTATCATATTAAAGAAATATTTTATTATACCAAGTACTATAAAAGTTATTCAGGAAAAACCGATTTCCAGCGGAGTCCTTCAAGGGCACATATCTCTGTAAAGAAGGAGAAGATTTTTACGTGTTCTATGTGAATTCGAAAGATTGCCAACATATTTTTGAATACCCTGTATCTGCACATACATTTTTTTGCCTTGATAGTTAGGGAGCTATGAAGCAAAAAATAAAAGCACATATAAAAATTTAATTAAAGGAGATAGACCTCTAAAAATTAATATTAAGGATTCAAATTTTCACGATATTTTCATTAGGTCACCCTAACAATATAATATATTTTTTAAAAACAAAAAGTTGATTGATATAATTCAAAATTCAAAAGGATTTTTATTTGAAACAGTATACATATACATATCCACACTTAATTCAATGCACCTAAGCCCTTAAGGAGGCTTATCGGTGCTTTAAATGAACCATAACTCCTGTATATGCAAAATGAAACAGAGATGTGTACAAAAGAAAAGCTAGAAATTATACAATAAATTAAAGAGGAAAAAATTAAAATTAAAAATAACATTTATAAAATCAAACAGGATCGAGTCTATAAGATTAAAATATACTTCAGAAGGCGTAAACAGAGTGTCTCAGTTTAGTAGTTTTTTAAGATCATTAATATTTATTTTGACATAGTTCTTAATTACTTGCTTAAACCTTGCTATATTTGTTATTTGACATATTGTAGGAGGCAAATGATTATACAATTTTATACCAGCAAAATCTATAAAATTTTTATACGCAGAACTATTTGCCATTGGAAGTGCAAGGTTTTCTTTAACATTTGATCTAGTAGAGTAGGCATGTGTTATCGGCTCATGCTTTGTTTTTGTGAGCTTAATAAAATTTAATACTGAACATATATATAGTCCCCTAATATCAAACACATCCAATTCTTTAAATAGACGTTCTGATGAAAATAATCTCGATTTGTTGTATATAACTTTTAGTATTTGTTTTTGAGTGACGACTAGAGGATATAATGTAGTAGCATACGCTCCCCCACACAGAAATGCCATAATTTATAACTGGTTCTACAAGGGCAAAGTATATTGATTTTAATTGTTTTAAGTTTAGAAACTGCCGAAGTTGATAAAATTTATATATAAGTTTACGTAATTTATTAACTATCATTTCAATATGTTCATTCCATTTTAGTAAATTATCTATTATTATACCCAAGTATTTAACACTTTTTACTCGCTCTATACGTTCCTTGCAATTAGTACATATACCAATATTATCACAATAATGCATAGTAACAGTATCAAGATGTGGCTGACTTTGTGGTGTAAGTGAGAAAGTAATAAATTTTGTTTTAGAAGTGTTAAGAGTTAGTAAATTATGTTCTAACCATCGACCTATTTTATTTAAACCTATTTCCGCTTTTTGTTTTACTTCATCCCAATCATTTCCTGTAAAAATCAACACGGTATCATCAGCGTACGCCACTATTTTCCCTGGAATATCGTTAATAAATATATCATTAAGGTAGATTTGAAATAATAAGGGGCCTAAGACGGTCCCCTGAGGGACTCCAAAT
The DNA here is from genome assembly GCA_014170235.1 of Listronotus bonariensis. NCBI lineage: Eukaryota > Metazoa > Arthropoda > Insecta > Coleoptera > Curculionidae > Listronotus > Listronotus bonariensis. The sequence goes on from JACEGR010003279.1 coordinate 8,198, forward strand.
GTTATCAAGGATCTGCAGCTCTTTTCACCGCCTATTGAGACTAACTGATATCTCTCGGACAAATAATCCTGTACAATATTTGCAGCGGTCACAAATCACGACTACACTCTCTGAGACATCAATGTGAACTGTAATATACAGGGTATTTCATTTTAAAATCTCATACTTTTTGTCCTACCCTGTATATCATAAGAGATAATGAAATTTTGTTAATTAATTCGCAAACTGCAGAATTAACCCAATAAACTAATATTTTTGTTAAAGAAAAAGATAAGTAAGGTATAAATTTATACCTGGACTTTTGATAATATTTATAATAACAAAAAGTGGGTGCAGATTTAGTTTATAAATATGTTTTCTCGGCAAAAATAAAACTACTCAAATGTGTCTTTTCATAGAATGTCTTTTTTTGTTTTCCCGTGGGAAAAAAGTAAATATTTTTTTCCCGACTTACATACACGTAATTAAAGATAGATATATAATTTTAGAAAATTTTAGGTAATTGTCTTGAAAGTAAAAGCAACTCCGATTTTAACCAAATTTAGTATAAGGGTTTTTTTTTGGGGCGCTAATCTCGAATCTGAAATAATTTTTAGTCAAAAACGTTCCGTTTTCGAGATATTTATTATTAAAGTTTAATTTCTAACTTACCTTGTTTTTATTATCTTCTTTTTTGCACGAAATTCTTGATTTAATACTAAATTACCACACAATATTTCATTTAACACAATAAAACAACTTTTTAAAAAACTTTTTTTTTTTTTTGATTTTGCCTCACTTTACACCAAGTCAGCAATAAAAATTTAGCATAAGTATATGCGTTGTTGCGTCGTTTGGGAGTAAAATATTTTTAAGTTAATAGAAAAAGGTGTAAAATGAAAAAAAACAAGAATTTAAATTATATTATTAAATATGAGTACCAATTTATTGTTATATCAAGAATGTTGTGCTAATAGAAGAGGAAATATAGTAAAAATTAGTTTAGTTTCATTTTCAAATTTGATGATAAACCCCCGTATACCAAATTTTGTCAAAATCGGAGTTGCTACCTTTCTTTCGTGAGATATTTCATAACATTATTACATATTCCTTTATTTCAAAAGTCCAATCATACATTTCTTAACGTTATAATATTTAAAATAACTACCAAACAATTACTTTCAGTTCCAAACTTTTAATTCAGGTCCTTTAAATCACAAAATTACATTGACAAAATACCTAATTTCTTTAAGGGTTTCCATAGCAACGCAAGGTCTAATTGTCGTTTCAAATACAGCAGCCGATCAGTTGAAAACTTTAAATATTACATGATTAATTTTCTGCTTTTAATATATTTTAATAGTATGTAGGTTTTTTTTAACATAAGTATTCGTTTTTCCCGTCATAGAAAAAAATAGTGTATTATACTCGGGAAAAATTGTAAATTTAATCTCTTACTTTTTTCTGTTTCCCTTCGTTTTGTGTCGGGGGACAACACAATCTTGAGACAGAACCTAGAGCTTTTTCTCTTTCATAATAAATATTTTTAAGTAAAGACCTTTTTTTTCTTCTCAAAATGTTTTTACGTTCATATGAAAATTTGGACTAAAGTAACAAAATTTAGGGGCGGCAAAAATTAATAGCCTTCGTGCGATAACTATGTAAATCCGCCACTGAGTAGGTCCCTAAAACGTAGTTATTAAAAAGTTTACATGTACTTATTTGTCATTCCCATTACATAAAACTCCTAAAAACATTTTTTTTTGTAAAAATAATTGCAATTTAGGCAAAACCGTAACTTATATAAATGGTAATACACTCTACAATTTGTCTATACTTAAATGCGATAAATTTTAATGATGCGTCGGTATACAAAAGTTTGATTTTAGGACATGATTATTTGGCCAATTTAGTATCATTTTAACTAAAAATCGGACCCATACTAAAAATAAATTAAAACTAAAAACCATTTCTAAAACGACTTTTATCTAAATGCACTAAAGAGAATAAAATAAACTTTTCTTTAAAACTTTTACTATAAAAATATAACATTATTGCACATATTATATTACATAAAAGCTTGTCGCGAGATTTAAGTACTTCTGTTTACTTACTTAAAAATTTAAAAAGTTTAAAGCAATCAGATAAAGTTACTTAATTTATTTGTTTTTCTACTTAGGTAAATCTTGCGACAAGCTTTTATATCATATAAATTGTGTAATGACGTTACATTTTTATAGTAAAGGTTTTAAAGAAAAGTTTATTTTATTCTCTTTAGTGCATCTAAATAAAAGCTTGTTTTTAAAATATGTTTTTTCTTTTATTTTTTTTTTACTTTTTAGTTACAGCTAAACAGGTTTCAGTGTCTGTTTATCCCATTTAACGTATCATTATTGCAAGGTATTTTGCTGGTTAATTTTAAACACTCTACAATACAATTAGGTTTTTACATCAAGGACACCTTTTTATTTGATTCTAGTAGAAAAGTATAAAAACTCGGTCTGCAATATTAAATTAATGTCACTTTAATTCTGAGGTATTCTCAGCAAGCCCTTTCATTTGATAACCATACTGTAGAAGTGTATTTAAAAAACCCGCCATCTTGGGTGTTCCGGCAAGTTGAATTTCGAAAGAGCTTACTTTTTTGAGTTACTCTTAGTAAGTCCTTTCATTTGTTACCCATATTGTAGGAGTGCATTTAAAGTAAATAGTCCGCCATATTATCGTTCCGCCCTGTTGGATTTAGAATGACGTTACATATTCATGCATTGTCATCCAAAATAAACGTGTATACCAAATTTTAGCTCAAGCGGTTAAAGATAAATGCTTTAAAATCCAGTTGCAAGATTTTACCCGCACATACATACATTGCAAGCTTTAAAAGAACGAAAATTAGGTTTTTGTCCACAAATCGCTGCATTGTGCGCCGCCTATGAGCCGTATTGTATTATTGATTTTTAGGTTCCTGCATAAGCAGAGGTAGGTACAGGGCCGGATTTAGAGGTGTGGGGGCCCTGGTGTAATAAGCTTGTGGGAGCCCCCTGACCTGAAAGTAAAAGCAAATGGATTTTTGCACCAAAAAAGGTAGGTCCTCATCAATAAATAAGTAAGGAAATTACAAATTCCATTTTTTACCCCAAAATTCAAGAGCAAAAAAGTTCTCATCAATCCATATTATTATGTAACTTTATTTTTTTTTTTCAATGGTTGGTACCCATAATTTTGTTTGAGGGAGCCCCTTATTTGTGGGGACCCCGGGGCAAGTGCTCCGCTTGCCTCCCCTTAAATCCGGCCCTGAGTAGGTAATTAACAAAGTAAGTTTTTAATAATTTTAAGAATACAGTTTTTTTTCATATGTGTCCAACTCTTTGGCAGTCAGTGTATAATCAAATAATAAATATCTATATATAATAAAAATAACTTTCGTAAAAAATCTAATATAACTTTTACCAAGCTCAAAATTTATTGAATAGAAATCCATCTAAGCTCTAACAGAATTCGTGATACACAAAAATCCCAATTCATGGAAACTTGGATATATTGATTTCCGGTTAATATGGTTTTAATAGCAAATACGTTGCTTACGGATTTATTTATTTTTACTTTAGCAAAGAGTAAAACAAAAATATATTCTGGTTAACTAGTTTAAAAACGTGTTAAATAGAAATAAAGCTCCTAAAAATATGTTCGATAGCTTATTTGATTTAGAATGACGACGTCTAGAAAAATGTGTTTAATGGGGTTATTTAAGAGGTGTTTACCTTTTTTAAATGCCTTTAAAAATAATAAAATTTAAGGAATTAAAAAGATTCTAAAAGAAAAGAAAATTTCCAATAAAAAGTTTTAACTTACGGAACTCTATCTACATTATTTGTATATATTTTTTTAAATTAAATACTTCTTTTTATAGTATTAAATACCAATTTAAAAATTTTAAAAAACTTAAACGTACCTAATCAATTAACTTGAAAAAAAAACTCGGTAAAAGAAAAATGTATGTATATTTTTTAAAAAGTAACCCCTGGGTTAATTTTTGAAATACAGTGACCCACAAAAAAATGTCGAGGCAAAAATATTCATGGACTTTAAAACTTAATTACTGTTAAACCTACCTTAAGATTTTACTTTTTTTTATTTTTGTGTACCAGCATATTTCTACATTGATTTTTAATGGAATCATGATCTAAATTTCACTACCGGATAGTGTACCGGGGCTAGTCAAGACGTGTTTTTTTGCGAATGTTCGAAATTTCCTGTAAAATGACATCGTATTATTAATATTCTGCATAAATAATTCGATAGCCTGATTCTTAGCGATTAGATAATTTGTTTTTTGAATGGTAGTCGTATCTTTATTTTTTGGACCAATACAGTTAAATAACTACAATGATGCTTTGTTGGTCAAAAAGGAGGTAACTACAGTGAACTAAAGACAAGTTTATTAATAAATAAAATTTTAAAATGAAACAACATTTACATAGGTTAATAACCAGTATGCTTCGCTCTAGCCGTTATCATACTTAGTAAACGCCATGGCATACTTCCTAGCCGTAGTAATGTAATTTTTGAATTTTCTCTCAGTTCCTTTAAACTCTCAGCTGCACGAACGGCACTGCATATCCGTTTGCCAAGTAGATCCCATAAATGCTCTATTGGATTTAGGTCTGGACTCCTAGCTGGCCAAGGTAAATCCATTGTGCCAATGTAATGTTCGGCAGTGAGAGAAACTGTCGGCAAAATACACAGTGCTGTGCGCGCTTCTGAAGAAGTCTCAGACCTACCCCATCACAGAACCGTCTCCAAAAGTTTTTTCTCTACAAAAATCCTTCTCATACCTCTGACTGTTTTGCCTCCATATTCGTTGCCGCCTACCGGATAGACGTAAACAAAACGCGACTAATCTAAAATAAAACTCTTGACCACTGATGTTTATTCTAATGAATTACTCTACAGTCAAAATTAGGACAAGAAATACAATGCTCTTATAACATTCTGGGGCCATTTGGTGGAATTCTTGACATCAGTCCTCGTTCTTTAAGCCGGCGACGCACTGTTTCGTCACACACATTGATATTACGTACCTCACGTAAAAGTGTATTATTTGTTACAACCGGATTCTGACGATGTCATCTCAATACCTGCAGATGAATAAACCTATTTTCTAAGTTTAATGTGATCCTTGGACGAGTATATTCTATCCTCCATTGAAACTGACCAATTTCTAAAAACCTGTTTTTCGCCCTTCTAGCTGTGGTTTCTGCAACCTCCACTGTGGGTGCGGCGTGCACTACACTTCTTCAATCATTTACCAATACTACAATTGGAGCAACTTGCTCAGAAGTAATGTGTCTTGCCATGATTGAAAACTTTAAACGAAATGTAAATAAAATCATCACTCTGCGACTGTATTGACCCCAAACATAAAGATTCATTCAACCATTCAAAAAAAAAAACGCTAAGAGTCAGACTACAGAATTACTTATTCAGAATGTTGATTATACCGGAAGGTAGGTCATTTTCGAGAATGTTTTGAACATTCGCAAAAAACACATGCCTTGACTCGCCCCTGTACTCTATCTGGTAGTGAAATGTAGATCATGTTTCTTTAAAAATAATAGTGTGGAAATATGCTGGTACACAAAAACAAAAAAAAATGAAATTAAAGAGTAGGATCTAAAAGTTGTCAACTTTTAAAGCTAATAAATATTTTAGTCTCGCTATCATTTTTTTGTGGGTCCGTGTATTAAGGTATAAAAGTTTAAATAATTAATTAATCTATAAATTTTTTGCTTGTGAGGCTATTTTTATTTAGGAACTTAATAACGCAATGCAATAATAAATAAGTTTTTTTATTATAATTTTTTAAATTGACAACATTTAAACAAAACCTAATTTTTTGTTAACCTAAAAAATCCAATTAACAAAATAATTAACCCTCAATTTTTTTTTGATAACTTTATTTAGTCCTAAATAAGAATAGCGCACCCAACAAATTTATAGATAAATTAAACTTTTATGCCGTAATTTATAACAATAGAGATTAGTTAATTAACTTTAATGGAACTAATAACTTTTTGAAAAATTGAAATATTTTTTTTCAATAAGGTTTTTTTTTGTTTAAGATTTTAGATTTCACAATATTTTTTTTTATTTTTAAAATTGGTATTTAATACTATAAAGAAATTATTTTAAGTGGTATACCGGCTTTTAGACGACGCGCCTATGCCGTAACGACCTTGGGAAGCACCAATCTTAGTGTTAAAAAAATGAAAATAACAGATATAAAGTTTTGACCTTTTTTATTGGAAATTTTTTTCTCTTTTGGATCATTTTTTTTATTCTTTTATTATTATTATTTTTAAATTTTATAACAAAACACTATATTTTGTTAATCAACAATCGTAAACATTTATCTAGACGCCATTTCGAATCAATTAAGCTTAATAAGCTATTGCATAAATTTTTATAAGCTTTATTTCTATTTAACACGTTTTTAAACTTGTTGACTGGACTATAAGGCAAAAAAGGTAAATTAAATAAAAACATGTTAGCTTTTTTGGCATAACAAAAAGTTATAACTAGTTTTACCTTTTTTTGTCAATAATCCGTTTGGAATCATCAGTAATTCAGAATTCAGGACTAGGTGTTTGGCGTTCAGTCCTCGTTAAAACTAATTTAACTCAACTACACTATCTTCAAGGTCGTGAATTTAAATACATTTTATTAAAACGCTAATATTGCCAAAGAAGTCTTTGGGCCACTCGTATGCGTATTTACATTCTATACCATTATGCAGATGAGTGTCATTCTATAGCGTGATATAATATGTATATTTAAAACGCGCATATGTTTTCTCCAAATCATACCGCCATACAAATAAGCGTCAATCTATAACATAGTAGGATATGAACTTACAATACGCTCCTATTTCTACTCTAAATTATACCGAGGTACAAAAAAATACAAAATCTATTTTTAAAGTTACCTTTATTTTTATAGCCTATTTCTAAGCTAACAAAGTAAACATATTTCAGAAAACAAAACTTACACGTAATATAAAAATTAATGCGATTTCTGGTTAGTTTCCAGATTTCTCATTTCTCACCATTTTTCAACGATACTGCCATCGAATTTTGTTGGCCTACCAGCCTGAATTCTTTTTTAACCTGCACTGCCCTGTTCTTTGTTTTCTGCGACTAGTTGATGTTGGTTGTACACCTATAATTCTACCACGTTTAACTTTTTTGAATTAATATAAAAATTCAAAACATCACCAGATATTTTCAATTTATTTATAGCCATGTTTACTTTATTTATAGCATTAGCTGTTTCTATGGAATCATTTCCCTTTAGAATTTCGACAACTTTTTCATAATTTTGAGGGAGGCGGTTCAGTGCAGTATCAGTAACACTACTTAGATTGTTAACAGATGATGGTTCTTACACTTTAATAATTAATTAAATAATTAATATCCCTTACCCTAATGACGATGTTGTGTCCGTTTTTAAATGCGGGTCATTTTTTATAGTATTTGGATTCACTTTTCTTGAAAAGAAATACGAATTTGGCACCGCATTCTTTATTTCTTATTCGACTGGGACATTTTTTAAATTCTGCAACTTTGTTAAATTCATTATGATGACACTTAAACACTTTTTGTTTTCAAATTTTTTTAGTGGGTAAGTATATCTAACTATCCAGTTTGCTGTTATGATGACACTTAAACACTTTTTTGTATTCAAATTTTTTTAATGGGTAAGTATATCTAACTATCCAGTTTGCTGTGGTGCCAATACTAAAATTGCGGATTTATTCGTCACACCACTCACTATTTGTTTTATTATCGCTATGGAGATTTTTGCTTCTTATAATAACACTGTAGTCGTTACAACTAACGTAATTATAATTTTCAACTATATCCTCCTTATAAATAATATCTTTCAAGACATCTAGGTTTGCTTCCATCGCAAATTACAATTTCAACAATGTTTTTATATTAACACAACAGAACTATTTACCACTATTGTGAAAATCCTGAACCGCGGTATAATTTGGAGTAGAAATAGGAGCGCATTGTGGGTTTAAATCCTACTATGTTATAGATTGACGCTTATCTGTATCGCGGTATGATTTGGAGAAACTATATGCGCGTTTTAAGTATACATATTATACTACGTTATAGAATAGCACTCATCTGTATAATGGTATAGAATGTAAATACGCCACCCGTATGAACAAGAATAAAGAACAAGAAACCCAAATATATAGAAATAAAATAGTCCGGGAGGTAGCAACGTCGGGAAAACATGAATTTTAAGTTGGCTGATTTTTTGATATGTTGTTCTTCCTAAATGTCTGGCAATAAAAAATATGATTGGTAAAACCTACCTAAAGACAAGAAATTAAAAATTGGGTTTCTTTAAATGATTTCAAAACCTTGAAATTACTTATACAGGTAGGATGCAAACTAATAAACGCATCTACTACCACCAGCTAGACAGCCCAGGTCTACCCGGAACATATCAAAAAATCAGGTGACCTTATTTTTTTAACGTTGTGACCTCCTTTAATAAAATGTATTTGTTTATGAATAAAACCATAAAAGCCTTATTAAATTTTTGACATTTGTGACATAACTTAGTTAAACGCGTTTAGCATCAAAACTTTTTTAAACTTTTCTTTTTAACTTATTACCACTTTTTAGTCCTCTACTACACTACACTTTACCTCTTGCCAAACAAAGCTGTTATTTTTGATTCAAAAACAGATTTATGCAGCTTTTAGTTCTAAAAAAATAAATTAATTATAGTTGTTACGTTTATTTTGGTTGCTTTGTAATGTTGAATTTTATGTTTAGCCATATCACGAAATAAACACATTTTTTTTGTTCTAAGTTTTCTCTCGAATCCACCATGTTCACTGTGACAAAGGGGAAAACATAACAATAAGGAGTAAGAATAAATCAGGTACCTGTATTTATTCAAACAAAGTTTAAAAAATAAACAGCGTACAAATAGTTACTTACTAAATACGAGAGTTTTTTAATAATAAATCTTAATATGTTAAAAATGTTAATTATTCTTAAAACAGAACTTAGAGAAAAAGAATAAAGCAAACATTGTTTTTTGATAAAACATGTCCCTTTTTTTCCTGGGCCTAAAATTATCGATTTTATTTAAATAACACTACTGCGAAATTTTATAATAAAATTACAAACATTTACAAAGCGATTTTTTTCTGGAAAACTAAGCAATCTACGTAAAAAGATTAAGGAACAAAAAGTTGTATTTTTAGATGTTTTATCTAAAAAAATATAAAAGTTGAAGTAAAGTCAGTGGCGTAAATTGTTTGTCTATAATATTAGTTGAGATGCGTCCCACGCCGCTACTGGTCTTACTAATTAAAATTAATTTAGGTTTAAATAAACTTCCTATTTCAGCAAATACCACAGCCAAAATTTATTAAAATCGGATAAGGCAAATTTAAGATATTATTAAAAACCCAATCTTTTTAAAATTTAACACCCTGTATCTTATAAACAAATCATTTCCTGACCTATGTTTATATGAACTTTTTAATAAAATTGACTTAGAAATATACCAACAAATTTTCACAATGCAATTAGGAAACACCCTGTATAAAATTTTTGTGTCACAGTTTTAGTTATCTTACTCCTCCGAAACGGCTCTACCGACTTTTACCAAATTTTATATGCATTTTCAGTAGGTCTAAGAATCGGCTACTATTTATTCTTCATACCTCTAAGTGATAAGGGTTGTTCACCCTTACCATTTTTTTTTAAAACAATTTGTTTTTTTCTATAATATGGCATTAAACAATACATATACAACCCTAAATTTTTACCCGTTTATCACTAACCCCTATTTTGTAGTAGCCATTTTGATAATTTCATTAAAATTTACTTATTTTTAGTAGATTCTTTTCTTGGATATTTAGTTATACTAATATTATAAATAAAGAGGTAAAGTTTGTAACTTTGAGTGTTTCTTTGTAAGCGCTAATTTCGGAAATACTAAACCGATCATGAACATTCTTTCACAATCAGAGAGCTACACTATTTTAGGCTATATTTTAATATGATTGAATAAAAACTACAGAGAAAAAATATAATTCGGGTCGGTTAGTATTTAATAAGAAATAATAAGCATTACATCAAACAAATGATCTATTTAAGAACTGACACATATAAGTTAATTATTAAACAAAATAATATCAAAAAGTCTCAATAGACGTGAAATAATTTTTATTAAAAATTAATTTTAATAAATTAACATCACAGTATTTTAAATTAATTTAAGCCCTAATATTTTTTTCGCATAACCATCAGTTTTTGTTAAAGCTCTGAGCCTGTTTGGCATTCTAAGGGTGAGTTTCTGGTAACTTCTTCTAGAATATTATTCATTCTTCCGTAAGTTGGGTCTTAAGCTCATCTTTGGTTTAAAATTCGCTTTTACGTATGCGGCTTTAGTTCTTCCCACAGATGCTCTATTGGATTTACATCTGAGTAGCTATCCAGTGACGCATATAGAGAGCTTCTGAGTAGCTTAGGAGCATTTCTGTTCTTCCTTATGGCGTTCCAGTGACGGAAAGTGTTATGCACCTCAACTACTCCGTTTAACTTTCCTCTTGTCCCTCATGCACCAACCCCTCTTTTAATTTTAGTGCGCCAAACGTGTTTTTACGCTTAAGGATGGATTTTTAAAAATTATTTGTTTGAAATTGAATTAGATATTACAAAAGATTATTATTATAAAGCCAAGAAAGGTAAAAAAAATACAATTCTTTTAAAGGTATCTCTCTTTCCTTGTCTAGGGATGCGTTCCAGTGACTAACTTTTTATAGCAGATCAAGAGCTTTAAGCCCTGGAGCGTGACGCACAAAAATTTTTGTCACTGGAAAGCTACTCTGGTAACTGAGGGGCGTATGGGGTATAACTGTTGGCGAACGTTATGATTTTTTGTACGAGTTTTGCCTATGCTATGGATAAATATCCTGTTGAAACACGTAACAACCTTCTAGTTCCTATTTTTAATTGCTAGCATTAAATAATCTCTAATTTTATTTAGGTAACTGTGCTGATCCATAGTGCCATTTATAAAAGTAAAATTACCCACACCTGCCGCTGACATGCATCCCCATATGAGGATGTTAGCGCCACCATGCTTAATAGTTAAATAAAGATGTTTTAGTTTCATTGCTGGGTTCTTTCTCTCCATACTTTCGTCACGTGTATCAGATAAAAAAAGATGATTGTGGTTTCCTTACTGAATATAAAAGTTTCCCAAAAGTCTATTGGTCTAATAACATATTCTCTTGCGAAATCGTTTATCGCGATTTTTCTCAAAAATAAAAAGCTTTCATCTTTCTATTCGGACATTATACCCTGTCTTATGATAAGAGTTTTTCACGGTTTATAAAATTAACTATTTTTAAAATTTATCTTTATTTTGCCGCCAGACATTGTGCCAACTACGACATACTTTGGCAAACACACCATTGTGTGGACGGGTAGTTCGTCAAGGTTGGCCCAACTTTTCTCGAATCCGCTTGCTTACAATTAGTTTTCCAAATGTTTCGACAAATAGTTCGGCAACAAGTTCGCCCAATGTGTTGCGGCAGCATAACGCAATAGCTAGCTAATTAAGGCGCATTGTATTTTAAATTGTTTTATTTTTTTACTAAAGATCCTTCCTCACGAGTGGTTCACTTTTTTGGATGACCGAAACGGGGCTTTATCTTGTATAAGCCAGTGATCCTAAATTGTTTTTCCATGTACGAAATCGTTGCACGCGTTTTATTTATACTTTTCGCAATATTGGCGTAAGACTTAATATAAATCTAAGACGATTTTTCGCACTGCATTTGAAATATTGGAATTTTACATTTTCTTGTAGCCATTTTTTTGTGAAACTATGTTTATCGCTAAGAAATTGATTTAATTGACGCTTGCGTATGGCAAGCCTTTACTTGGTGTCTTAAATAATTTTTTATCATTTTTGGCCTAGCAGGCGCTATATACTGCACTATAGACATATTATTATATGTATGGACACTTTTTTATATTATTATTCTCAATAATTATCTTATTAGTCAGTTCTTAAAAAATAGTTTGTTTGCTCTGATGCTTATTTATTTATAAAATGAGTTATTTAACATAAATATAGCATTTTCATTAAAAATTAAAACTAAAAATAGCAGAAGGACTAGTAAGTATGCAAAAAATAGTAAGTGTATGGAGACTATTTTGATATTCGACACGGTCTGTGGCTAGATAACCATAAGGTTTTAAAAAAAGTAAAATGGGGAATATAAACAGGGTCTTCGGAAAATGCGTTAGGAAATTTTAAAGGGTCATTCTGCAATGAAAAATAATATTAGTGAATCCTTTGACCAAATGTCGAAATCACTCTGGTTACCAAGTTACAGCGGTTAAAAGTTCAAATTCTATTTTTGTTTTTGTCGCCATATTACATTTATTTTTTAACCAATATAGTTGACATTTGGTACGCAAATCGAGCTTGGTAGATTCTTAAATATTAGGATAAAAGTAATGTTTTTAATACCGCCAAAGGGCACTTTACCTGAAACTTAAAATGTGTTTACATCATAACTTTTTATTTTGACAGATATCGGAAAGCTGGAGACACCATTTTATAGACAATTAAAAACCAAAGAATAAGGTACTCTTTATTAGATCGATAAACCCCACTGTTTGGGCACCAATTAACATAATTTTTTATCAATTTTAACCAAATAATCTACACATTTACTATTTCCATCAAATTACCTCACACATGTATTTATAGTTTATTTTATACAGGAAATGATTGGGATGAAGTAAAACAAAAAGCGGAAATAGGTTTAAATAAAATAGGTCGATGGTTAGAACATAATTTACTAACTCTTAACACTTCTAAAACAAAATTTATTACTTTCTCACTTACACCACAAAGTCAACCACATCTTGATTCTGTTACTATGCATTATTGTGATAATATTGATATATGTACTAATTGCAAGGAACGTATAGAGCGAGTAAAAAGTGTTAAATACTTGGGTATAATAATAGATAATTTACTAAAATGGAATGAACATATTGAAATGATAGTTAATAAATTACGTAAACTTATATATAAATTTTATCAACTTCGGCAGTTTCTAAACTTAAAACAATTAAAATCAATATACTTTGCCCTTGTAGAATCAGTTATAAATTATGGCATTTCTGTGTGGGGGGAGCGTATGCTACTACATTATATCCTCTAGTCGTCACTCAAAAACAAATACTAAAAGTTATATACAACAAATCGAGATTATTTTCATCAGAACGTCTATTTAAAGAATTGGATGTGTTTGATATTAGGGGACTATATATATGTTCAGTATTAAATTTTATTAAGGTCACAAAAACAAAGCATGAGCCGATAACACATGCCTACTCTACTAGATCAAATGTTAAAGAAAACCTTGCACTTCCAATGGCAAATAGTTCTGCGTATAAAATTTTTATAGATTTTGCTGGTATAAAATTGTATAATCATTTGCCTCCTACAATATGTCAAATAACAAATATAGCAAGGTTTAAGAAAGTAATTAAGAACTATGTTAAAATAAATATTAATGATCTTAAAAAACTACCCAAAAACAAAACAAAAATCAAAACAAAAATCAAAACAAAAATCAAAACAAAACAAAAAACAAAACAAAAAACAAAACAAAAACAAGAAACAAAAACAAAACAAAGAAACAAACAAAAACAAAACAAACAAAAACAAAACAAAACAAAACAAAACAAAACAAAACAAAAAACAAAACAAAACAAAACAAAATAAAAACAAAACAAAGACAAAGAATAGACAGAGGCAGAGACAGAGGCAAGGGCAAAGACAAGGCAAGAGGCAAAGGCAAGGCAAGGCAAAGGCAAAGACAAGACAAGGCAAAGACAAGGCAAGAGACAAAGGCAAAGGCAAGGCAAAGGCAAGGCAAAGAGCAAGGCAAAAGACAAAGAGGCAGGCAAGGCAAGGCAGGCAAGGCAAAAAGGAGCAAGGCAAGGCAAGGCAAAGGCAAGGCAAAGAGCAAGGCAAAAGGCAAAGGCAAAGGCAAAGAACAAAGTAAAACAAAAAAGAAACAAAACAAAAAACAAAACAAAACAAAACAAAATAAGAACAAACAAACAAAACAAAAAACAAAAACAAAAACAAACAAAAACAAAACAAAACAAAAACAAAAAACAAAAACAAAAAACAAAACAAAAAACAAAACAAAAGACAAAACAAAAACAGAACAAAGAGCAAAGAACAAAAGGCAAAGACAAAGACAAACAAAACAAAACAAAGACAAAAACAAGGCAAGAAACAAAACAAAGACAAAGACAAAACAAAGAGACAAAGACAAGACGACAAAGAGACAAAGACAAAGACAAAGGCAAAGACAAAGACAAAAGAGCAAGAAGACAGAATAAGAACAGAAATAAAGACAAAGACAAGACAAAGACAGAAGACAAAGACAAAGACAAAGACAAAGAGACAAAGACAAAGCAAGAACAAGAACAAGAACAGACAAGACAGACAAAGAACAAGCAAGACAAAGACAAAGACAGACAAAGACAAGACAAAGAACAAAGGCAAGACAAAGACAAAAGACAGAATAAGACAAAGACAACAGACAAGACAAAACAAGAACAAGACAAAGACAAAACAAAACAAAGACAAAGACAAAAGACAAAACAAACAAGACAAAACAAAGACAAAGAACAAACAAAACAAAGACAAAACAAAGACAAAGACAAGAAAACAAAACAAAACAAACAAACAAAACAAAGACAAGAACAAAACAAGACAAACAGACAAAGACAAAACAAAGACAAAGACAAAACAACAAGACAAAACAAGACAGAGACAAGAACAAAGACAAAACAAAGAAACAAAGAACAAAACAAAACAAAACAAAGACAAGACAAAGAACAAAGACAAAACAAAGACAAAACAAGAAACAAAACAAAACAAAAACAAAGACAAAAACAAAGACAAAACAAAGAAACAGAGACAAAAAACAAAACAAAACAAAGACAAAGACAAGAAAGACAAGACAAAGACAAAGACAGAACAAGACAAAGACAAAACAAGACAAAAGAACAAAGACAAGAACAGAGACAAAGACAGAATAGGCAAAGACAAAACAAGACAAGACAAGAAACAAAGACAAAGACAAAGCAAGACAAAGAACAAGAACAAAGCAAGACAAAAGCAAAACAAGACAAAGAACAAAAAACAAAACAAAACAAAACAAACAAAACAAAAACAAAACAAAACAAAACAAAAAACAAAACAAAAAAAATAAAAAACAAAACAAACAAACAAAACAAAACAAATTTATAAAACATAAAAACTTACCAGCTGTTAGGGCAAGTCTTGCCTTCTTAGACGTCATGGCTAGTGGGGCTTCAGCCTGTCTTTTGGGGGCTGGGTGTTTTTCCCTCTGATGACGTTGGAGGGCCCCTCTGACTTGAAAATGGCCCCACAATTGCCACAAATCTTGACTGCGGTGCGGCAGTCACCATGACGTTTAAGATTATCTTTTCGGGAGAATGTGCGGGAACAAAATTCACACTTGAACATTTTTCTAAAAATTAAAACAATACTATCAATATTTGGGTCTTAATATCTATAATCTAAATAAATTCAAACATAATTCGGCCAGTTAGGTAGTTTTTAGCTGTATTTTTTAATTATTTTATTATTTTTATAACTGCAATCTTTTTTTAAATAATATACCCGTATTCTAAAGACCCCCACTTATATTTATTTTCGAAATTATTCTATTTTATAAGCAATAAACAGGTTTTTCTCTATAATAATTCTTTTATATGATGCGTGAAATATTTGCATAAATAGCTAACACACAATAAAGCTCCCCGCTTAGGACTCCGGGTCCCCACAGGTCTGGCGTCCCCCGCGAATCATACCTAGGACCCCTAAACGATTTTTCTATAATAATTCTTTAGTATGGTATGCGAAATATTTGCGTAAATAGTCAAAATAATAATTTTTCATGAATTTTCTTTTATATGCAATATTTTCAAGTATTTTTTACCTAATACCCTATAATAACGATTTTAAAATGTAAAAACAAATAGCATGCAGTATTGTTAATATTCAAAATAATAATAATAATTTTTCCTGAATTTTCTTTTATAGACAATATTTTCAAGCATTTTTCACCTAATACCCTATAATAATGATTTTAGAACGTAAACAATAGCATGCAGTATTTTTAATATTTAAAATAATAGGTACTTACATGTTTTATTGTATTAATTTACCAAAAAACTATCAAAAATTCACAAAAATTAAAAAACAAGCTAGACCGATGTCACTACACTGCTGTAGAGGCGCCAGTTGGTTGATAAGTGACGAGCATTTTTGACCTCTAATGCACCGTTCCAAGCTCTTATCAGTGTTTGCGGGTAGATAACGTATAAATAATGAGAATGAATTATCAATCAATCGTGCAAAATAGTACCATGTAATTACCGAGGCTTCCGGCAACTGTGATGTGATTGGTCAGTTGGAGCGCGTGAATTATATACAGGGTGTTTTATTATTTAATATTTAATTATTTTTATTGCTGTAGCTTGTAGTGTATTATTAACTAAACTTGTGTATAAAATTGCTAAAAGTCAATGTACAATGTGGCTTAAATAAATTTAATTTATTATATACAAGGTGTTTTATTATTTAATATTTAATTATTATGGTTTAAATTATATGAGATTATGCGTCTGCGCCTGCGCTTAAGCCCTCTGCTTAAGCCCCAGGCCCCGCGCTTAAGCCGCGAGCCGTCCTGCGAGCCGCTTTGCGAGCCGCTACCCGTTCGGCGAGCTGTTCGGCGAACCGCTCTGCGAGCCGTTACCCGTTCGGTGAGCCGTTCGGCGAACCGTCCTACGAATCGCACCATTTTTTTAACGCATGCGTAAGACTCTAAGATATATCCCATCCACGTATGCATCATGCTCTAGGTCACGTGGTTTGCAACATATGACAGTTGACAGGCGGTATTTGACAGGTGACGGCCGTCATTTTTTTAACGCATGCGTAAGACTCTAAGATATATCTAATCCGCGTAAGCTAACTTTTCCCGCTTAAACGCGAAGGCCCTAATGATTAATTTACTATTGGGGTTACCGTCTTACTCGCTAGTTGGTGTCTCTCACCATATTTTAAACAGCTGTAGCGCCCTTATGGCTAAAGATGGCGTCATGCGGTTTTCGCTATTCGATAGGTATGACGTTACACTATATTTAAAAAATTTAAACCGCGCGCCAATGACTCATCATCAAGGTTAAATAACGATTTTAGTCGATAGCGCCCGAACGGTACGACCTGGAATTTTCGCGTTTGCGCAAATCAATTTATGACCATAGCGCAAGTATCCTACGCATGGCGGCCATTTTCCTAGTCACGTGATTTTTGACATATGACAGGTGACAGGTGACATTTGACAGGTGACAGATGACATTTATGGTTTGACAGATAGTAGGGACCACGCCCTAAATAACGCGTTGCGCAAGATTCCTAAATTTCGAATGACGTCAGAGATCTTGAGATAATAAGCTCCTCCGGAGGATGGAGGCCCCTCAATGCCTCATCTCTCCCTACTAAGGCGGAGAAGAAAGTCAAAGGAGTGAAAAAATATGTTATTAAAAATTCAATTACCGAGCAAGATTACAAAGACGTGGTGGAGAACGAGGAAACCAAATTTCGAAAAATGAACTGCTTTAACTCAATATTGCATAACATGTACACACAGTTGAAAAACAAGGTTGCGTTGTCTCCCAAAGACGACAAACGTTATGTCATACCCGGATCCTTCAGAACTTTAGCTTGGGGAGACGTCGATGCTAAGGAGGATGTAAATAGCTCGGAAGAAGAGTAGATATTGTAATATAGTATGGTAGAAATAAAATAAAAATATTACTTTTGGGTTTTATTGATAAGAATTACCAATAACATCCTTCAGACACAATTTTTGTAATTGTACAGTCATTTCACATTTTCCACTGCACAATGCCATGTTTCTAGACTCTTGTGAAAAAAACACTCGGGTATTTTCTTGAATCTACTCAGTTTTGGTTCTCGTCCAACGGGTATATTCTGTATAAATTGATCGTCAAAGAATTTCCTCAAGAAAAGTGCTTTTCAGTACCTTTCACGAAAATTTTTGGGTTCTTGTGTAATTCGTAAATCCTTTTTAAAATAGCGTCAATGTCGTTCAAATCTATACAACCAATTTCCCAGGATAAACCATGATAGTTTTCAGACCAAGTAACTACCTTTTGATCTCCATCGGATAAAAGTACTTTGTTGAATGGAGATTTAAAAAGAAAACTTGAAAGGCGGTAGCCATCGTAAATTGCCAGTTCTTTTGGAACGTACCCAAAGAAACAATTAAATCCTTGAATATCAATAAAAAGAGCTGAATTATTCTCGGACATGGTTCTTTCCGGAATGCGGGTGTAGAGGAAAAAATTTGAATAATAAATATTCTAATTACCCCTTCTAAGTCACACCTTGACTTTCATTTGTCCTTGTTTACTGTTTAAGCAAATGAGGATGAGTCATCTTGTTTATTCGATAATGTGATTAGTCATTTAACCTTAAGAGTAATATAAATTTAACGACGTTCGTACAGAACGACTCAGTTTAAGTGAAGACTTAAGTTAGTTAACAACTGTAGTGAAAAAAGTTTAAGTGAGTGTGTAAAATGTTTCAAGCTACAAATATATTCAAGAACCAGCAAACTCAGAGGACTGATGAGTTTAGTACGAAACGAGAAGGTGCTTTGATAAATGAGACCGTTTATTACTTGAACAAGTCTCAGTCAAAGTGGGTCAGTGTTGGGTTCTCCCTGGGGAGGAAATATGAGCAGGTAATTAAACTTGGTGGTGTGAAGTATAATCAAAGAATAATATTTAACGAAGATCAGTGGATTTCCTTCCTCAGTAATCAGGGAATAATATTAAGTTTCATTTATTCCAACAACCAAGGCTGGCAACCCATGCAGGGTAAAGGATACGAGATTCATTTCGTCTTCATGAAAAATGCGAGGATTATCAAGATAACTCAACTTGGTGACAATGAAATATTTCTGGCCGGTGATTCCCTTCACGAGTTAATCAACATGGTAAATTTAATAAAGTATCGGTTTGATTTACTGAAGGCACAAGAATTTGAAAAGTACTATAATATTCTTCTAAAAGGAATAGCTGCCAAGCAGGATGATCCGATTAAAAACATGTATGATGTAATATCCCCAGCAACGAATAAACATAGTCCAAATATCTCTTGTGTTATGGAATTGTTACATTTTTATGCAGATTGTGTCGTTCAAGACGTAGAAGAGTTTATTTGTAAAGATTTTGTAAATAGTTGTATTGAAAAATAAACATAATAGTACTAATGCGATTTTTCATCCCACCATATATTGCTAAATATAAAAGTAGTAACCTCCTAGCAAAATAAAGTAGTAATCAAGAAGATGTGGTCAGTATTTGCAAGTGACCAACCCTGTTATAATTTAAAAATTGCCGTCGAGAAGTTGGCGCAGTTTTTTAAAAATTTGGAAGACATCACCAACTACGAAACAATTTACGGAGGAAAAAGAGTTTTAACCTTTAAAGAATGGACGAATATGGTGCAAAAGTATGAAAAAGCCGCTCAGGCTTTACACACTTCTGATCATAAAACCTTCTTATACACAATGAAAGAAATGGGGTTGGAAGATTTTCTGGAGGAAATTAAGCAGTTCATGCCAGCTTATATTCTTCGAGAAGTATTCAAAGAAGATAAAAGTTGTAGTAATGTATAAGTATATATCTGTAGGTAAAAAATATATTTAATAAAACACATTTTGTATAGTTTAAGTCTTTTATTCAATCATTAAAAAATTAGGTAAATAATATACATTAGTAAGTGCACATACACATGGAGACTTTGAGTGATAAAAACAGCAAGGATCGTCTTTGTTCATGGCTGGAGATTCGTCAGATTTCATTACTGGTTTTACGGAGTAACGCCGTATGTAGTTTGCCTTTTCTCTTCCTTTTACATAGACGTAATCGACTCTTTCCGTCAAATTTTTTATGATGTCACCAAACTTGTGAAATGGAGTATATCCTTCCGTCCAAGAGATACAATGCTGATTTTTCATTAACCAAACAGC
Source organism: Listronotus bonariensis (assembly GCA_014170235.1). Lineage (NCBI taxonomy): Eukaryota > Metazoa > Arthropoda > Insecta > Coleoptera > Curculionidae > Listronotus > Listronotus bonariensis. Next base: position 28,419 of record JACEGR010003279.1, read on the forward strand.
TTGTTGATGTAAAGACGGTTGCAATTGGTTCAGATTAAAAGGTGGTTTAAACACGTAGTGACAAATTTTGCTTCCATCATAAGCAGCTAACTCCTTGGGAAGAAATTTGTTATTTTCTATCTTGAAACCTTGCACGTCGATGATTAATAACTTCATAATTTTAGTTGCGAAAATTTCTGAAACATGCGCTTCCTCTCGGAATAGTCAAGTATTTGTTGCTTCAGTTTCATTAAATTTTCCAAAAAGCGATATAAACGTAATTCTAGCTCAAGTTCAGTCATCCTTCTGGCAGAAAATGTGACAAACATCCGTTTTTATAGCGAGCCAGATTAAAGTTGTCGAACGTTTTTTGTTAGGGGTTTGTAGCTAAACATTTTGTCGTGTAATAAACTACGCAACAGTGAAAGTGAGCCACGCGATTTTCTCACTCATTTTCAAACAGGTATAACTTTAAATCGACTGAACGAATTGAGATATACTTTTTGCATTTGAAAGGTTAATTCTCCTAGATTTGCATGTTATATGTGACATTTGTTTGAAATCGAATTTTCTATGATATACAACGCGTGGGAAGAAGCTATGTAAATTTTATAATTTTTCATCCATCTCCCATTTTGTTAATAATGATTCAAAGGTGAAAATTATGTCTTGTGTTTATAGGTATACTCCATATCTCGGGACGTATTTGACGGTTTTTTGATAACCCCTCTGAAACAAAAGAAAAACGTTTTTTTTCTAGAAAGCCAAATTTTCACGTATTTGTATGGTGGAAAACAAATCTTGTAATATGAGATGAGTAATCTGGATGTTTTTATATAAAATTCGTTAAAGACATACAGTGTGACTCAAAATAAACAATTAGCTTATAGGCGTAAATGACAAAAAATGCAATTTCAAATTTAGCTATTTGGAATGTGGGGTTCCTTGATTGCACAAAACATTTTTTATTATTATTTGACAGATCAAACAGGTCTTGACAGCTCTGCTAATCTGTATAAAATAGTGAATACAATCCCTTTCTGTCTTTTTTTTTACAATATTTTTAATAAAGTTAAACCAGGCATTAAAAAAGTTATCAATACAGATGTTTCAAGAGCTAGAAAAGTTGGAGGATTTTTTTATAAACCTCAATAAGGGCATACAGTGTGTCCTAAAATAAAGAAGCTTATAGGATATATTACATTTATTGAATTATGTAACAAAAGAAAACAATAATAAAACAAAAATAAAGTACTGAAGAAGCTTTCAATATCTTGTAGGACCTCCCCTTGAACGATGAACAGCTTCGCATCTTTCAGGCATACTCATTATTAGGGTATTGATAAAAGCCTGTGGGACTAGCAACCACTGCTCTTCAATAGCTTGAACCAATTCAGGCAATGTCGTGGAATGTTGTTCCCGGAGTGAAAGTTGCCTACTCAAATATGCCCAGATATGTTCAATTGCATTACAATCCGGCGAACGAGGAGGCCATCTCATACGATGACTATTATGATTTTCAAAAACTTCATTTACGACAGCTGCCCGATGTGGACGGGCGTTGTCATCAATGTAAATGAAGTCAGGACCGAAATTATCAGCAAAAGGAATCACTTCAGGATATAAGCACCTATCCATATAACGAGCTGCATTTACTGATTCATTTTGAAAAACAATCAGATTTGTTCTACCATTGAATATTATTCCACCCCAAACAGTAACTCCGCCACCACCAAATGCAACTCGAGGTTCCATCATCTCCTCCCTGTATCTTTCATTTGGTCTCCTCCATACCATTACACGACCATCTTTACGATGAAGCGTAAATCTTGACTCATCAGAAAACATACAGTTCTGCCATTCAAGCCGCCAATGTAAGTGTTCTAATGCCCAAGCTCTTCGCGCTGCTCTGTGATTGCGTAGTAGAAGAGGACAACTAGCGCGTCGTCGGGTGTGCATATTTCCTTCGTGTAGTCTTCGCCGCACAGTTTGAATGGGCAGGGTCGAATTCACTCCCAAAATAAGGAATAGTACCTGATGGCGAAAAAGGTGACGGACGAATTCACTCCCGGGTCAGTTTACCTTTATTACCTAAATAATCGAAAACTTCGTTCAAATTGTTAAGCAGCATTGCCAGATTTGAGGAAAATACTGGGAAATAACGAAAGAAACATATTTCATATATTTACATTTATTTATATTAATATTATTTTTAAACAGCTACCTTACATCTATGGGAAATACATTTTACAAACTCAAAATTACTTATGCTCTTATTTTCTAATTTTGCTAAATATTTATCTAAGAATTGTTTTTTTCGCAGCACTTTACTATCATAGACTTTAACTATTGTATCAATACTTCGTAGTTTAATATATGAATCTAGTTGAAAATCCAAAAGAACATTTAGAAATTGATGAATATTTGGGTGGGGACTGTAAAATGATGAATTATAACGAGAATGAAAAGATTCGCAGGCATTTGTTGTTAACGTTAAAGAAGATGAATTGTCCGCCCAAATATGTGGTGGAAATCTAGATGTTTCTTCTATATAATTCTCAACTAGATAGTCACAAAATTTAAGTACCCTGTTATCACTGGGTTGAACTTCAGCTAAGTCAATGGCAAAACAATCTCCTACATCTTCTGGCTTTAGAAACGGTAACCCAAATATATAAGTTAGATATTTAGTAATTTCATTTTCTGCTTCATCTTTCAATTTATATTCGCTTGAAAGGTGTAACTGTTGTATTTTTCTGTACCATGCTTGACATAAGTGAAATTTGCAGCCTTTAATTTTAGTGTTAGGAAAAACATATAAAATTGCTTTATGTATAGCGATTTCAAAATCGGCAGTTATAACTTTTGGAACATAACTCTCACCAACTAATGTAAGATATGCTTCTTTGAGATATTCAAAAGCTAATTTATATGACTCGAAATGTTTGTTTGGGAGAAGAAAGAAAATAAGAGGAACATACTGACCGTTTTTGAAACCGTGAACAGTAAACAACTGCAAAAAAATTTTGGACAATACTGAAAAGTTCCATCAACATACAATTCCGATATTTGTCCTAATGCAGATAAGTTAGTTGTACATGAAAACATCACAATATTATTTTGAGGATCGTTTTTTAACATAAAACTTTCACCCTTGTTAGTTTTTATATCTAAAGTACTTAACAAATCGTGAAACTCAAAAACACTAACCGGAAGTTTTGGTAAAATTTTAGATCTTGTTGAATACATATTCTTCCTGATTCGTTCCACGTCATAAATAGTAATAGTATCGCTGTGTGATTCTCTTACTTTTGCTCGAATTAACTTCATTGGTTTCGCAGAAATATCGTTTATAGCAGATTGTTTCACTTCATTACTTATACTTTGCCTATTCAAAAGCTCTTCGGGTGTCTTCTCATGGTTGTGGTCCAAACAAGCTTCTACGATCTCCAGATTCTCTAGTCTGGTTTTTACAAATGCCTTACAAGGGGGTCTTCTGGATGTACAAGCCCATCTTCTTAACGTATCTTTTGCCAACAACTTGTGAAATGAGAATTTAAACCCATCGACAACGATGAGATCTTTGCCCCTTTCACTTTTGATGATTTTAGCTTCCATATTGCTTACAGGATAAACTACCAGAGTATATTTGTAAACTAAACTAAAATTTATTTTACACCACAGGTTATAGCTAATTTTACTACCTACTTGTTATAGCTAATTTTACTACCTACCTGTTATAGCTAATTTTACTACCTACCTGTTAATTAAAAAGGGTCTATTATTCATAATGATACTTGTAATCCGACTTAAAAACATGGTATTTAAATAAGATTATAACATTTAAAGAAGGAATTATATTATAATGATGTATCTGTTTAATTTAGACCTCTAGGTTTCCCTCTTTCATGTTTTAAATCAAAAATTGCGATAACAAATTTTTTAGTTCCAAAATTTATTTTTACACGAACATATGGCAACCATGTCTAAATTTTTAAAGAAAACCCTGTTTCTGTTAATAATTAACGCGGAGTGAACTCGACCCATGGCGGGAGTGAATTCGGTTGTCCAGAAAACCTACCTGCTTCAAATGGGAGTGAATTCGTCTCGGCCCATACACAATTAAAATTTTGAAAAAATCTCCTGCTTTACCCCAAAACTTATTTTAATAATGAAATTTAAAACCAAAGTGCATATTAAACGTAATAGATTTTAGCCCAGTGACATTACGACCATAAATTATTCAACAATATACTCTAGGTCAAAAAATAAGCAAATACCTATATAATAAGAAAAAAATGAAAAGAAAACCTTACCACTAATAACAACTTTCCATTTTCTCCATGTCCTTTTTACAATTGAAATTAATATATTAATATAAAATATACAACTGTATGTAATAGTTTTTCTGTATATTATTTATATATGAAACATATTAAATTTCAATTTAAAATTAAAAATTAATTATATGTTTAAAGTTTGAATACTTTATTGTTAAAAATATTAATAAGGAACATATTTATATAGGTTATAATTTTTATTTAACATTATATATAATATACATAATCAGCTTAATGTAATAGTTCATAGGCAAATATGTTTAAAAAGTCTAACTTAAATGTTAGCATGTAAACATTTCGAATATATTACTGCTTTTTGATTAAAAGCTTTTATATCATTTGCAATGTATGTATTTATGTATGTATGTATATACAGGTTGAAACTTACAATTCAATTTTGAATCATATATTGTAGCATTTTTGAACAATGTAATTTTACAAATAGCCGATGTAATATTTTTTTTTAATGATAAAATGGTTGGTTTTTTTCGCGAAGAAAAAAAATTAAATCTTAACAATAAAAACAAAAAGTTAACAAATGGTGTTTTTTGTGAATTTTTTAACAATATTTTTTGTTTTTTTTTTTTGTGTTTTTTATTTTTTTAAATTTTTTTGGATTTTTCGTTTTTTTTTTTGTTTTTTTAAAATTTTATATTTTTTTGTGTTTTTGTAATTTTTTTATAAAAAAAAATCAACAAACAACAAACAAGAAAAAACAACAACAATAACTAAGCAAAACCCCAAGCAAGTAGACGATATTCCAAATGTTAATCCGAAACAGATTAGAATACAACAGACAAAATCACTAACAGGTTATAATATGGGTATTTTTTATTTAAGGAAAATAAAAGTATAAATATTTTGAAGAAAGTTTACCAGTTTACGTTTGTTTTCTTAACGACGGGTTGTTTCCCTCGCGTCGGACGGAACACGCCGACCGAACACCGCTGCCCATATATACAATAAAATTAAAAAATAATTTTATTATTTATATGGACAGTAGTATCCCGACGGCGTGTTCCGTCCGACGCTGCAGAAAGAGCCTTTCGCTAGGAGAACTTTTCCTAACGACGGATTTTCTCCTCCGCGTCGGACGGAACACGCCGACTGAACACCGCTGCCCATATATACAATAGAATTGCATAATTCCATTGTTTATATGGACAGTGGTATCCCGTCGATGTGTTCCGTCCGACGCGGCGGAAAGAATCCGCCGCTAGGAAAACGTACTTCAAATTAGCACTGAAAATAAATAAATCCAACAATGAATACAAACGATGAAAAGACATACGTATGGAATGTGAAAACTCTACACATATACATCTATATATATATAAATATGAATAGTAAGTAAATTAAATATATTTATAGATATATATAGTAATAGGTGTCAATTATTTTTATTTATTTAATAAAAAATATATAAATATAAAATTTGTTATAAATTATATAAGTAAATAAAATATAAAAATATAAAGTGAAAATAAAAGAAAAACACAATTTTTTTTATAAATAATTATTTTTAAAAAATCCAATATAAAAGAATAGTTAATTTTTTTTTATATAAATTTAACATTCTATAATTTGGAATTTTTTTAAAAGTTTTGTTTATTTCAATTTAAAATATATGTATAAGTAAATGGTTTTTATATATACTTTTTTATGTATATTTTTTAAAAACCTTATAAGAATATATGTTTTTTTATTGATATAAATTGGTAAAATTTACCAATAATTTGTATCTATATCCATTAAAAGAAAATTTTATATGGATGTATATAAAAAATATATACTCGATTTTGTTTTCTTTTCTATCGGATATTTTTATTTGTTTTTATCAATATTTTAAACATATAAATATTTTTGTAATATTTATTATACATATAATATTGAAAAATTAATGGCATTTTTAAAGTTTGACAATTTGACAAAGCAATGTATTTTATTATATATAATATATAAGATAGAGTATAAAATATGTATATAATACATATAAAATATATAATAAAATATTATAAATCCCAAACATTCGTACCAAAATACTTAAAGAAATCAAGTCCGTTTTTTATTTTGAAATAATTTTTTATTAAATAGCTATGGTGCTTTTTCAATAGCACTATTTACGAATTTACAACATTTAAAATCATCAGCAAAAGTGTATCGTTATATAGTGATGTCCCCATAATGGAGGGTTCCGTGTTTAAGTATCTGAATCATTTAAATAAGTTTCTTCGCTTCATTTGCTATTGAACGCTTTTGAAGTTTCCTCCTGCGTACCTTTTGCCACGCGTCGCCTCAAATCTAAATCAGTAAAGCGTGGTATGTATTCATCTGCCGATGATACATCATCTTCATCACTTGGTGAATATTGTTTTGGGCTTTGTGTGGGTGGTGTCATTATTGCTATGTGTGTTCGTCGTTTTTTCTGTGGTGGCGGTGATGGCGGTGATTCAACATAGGGATGCGCTTCAACAACTGATTGTCTAATATCATCGACATGTGGCATATGATGCGAGATATTTAACGGTTGTTCAGATAAACGTGGCACCATAGGCGTCGCTTCAACTACATTTTCTATGACATCGCCGCTATTATCATCCTGAACCTGAGTTCTGACAACGACGTTTCTATTAGATAATCCAAATATTTCATAATAAACGACGTTGCTTGTAAATCTTAATTTTAATTTTAAACAAAAACCCCCTGTTTACTATTGTCGCATTCCATAAAGCAGCGTACATCTTACGGTCGACCTACTCTAGAAAACGCCACGTACATTTTCCCGTGTGTAAAACATGGCGTTTTCAAATAAACCCCGACTCTCTTAAAAGTTTGTTCTTGAGATTTATTTATCGTCATACAAAATGCCAATCGAACCGGAAACTGAAACCTTTCGATGGGTTGCGGTAACATGGATACTTTTGGGACGGTTTGTATTTTCGGTATCCACGTTACACGTCCTTTCGAGGTACCTGTTAATATTTTACATTCCAAAAATTCTTCGGCCAATCCGACAATTTTTAATCTTGTACCGTTGCACTCGCCAGCAGACACATCTATATTTCTAATTAACATTACTATTGACCCTATTTTAAGTTTCAGTTCATGAGGTGGTATTGATGGAATGTCCACCGCATTCATAATTTCTCTCGTAATGTGGAAATCATCATCTACCCCCTCATGAACTGAATCTATGCTGAAATATGACGTGGCCGCGCCGGGTAAACGATCCAAGATTAATTTATTGACTTGATTGACCGCGGCATTTGTCGGACATAGTATAGCCCGGTCACCGTCCGCTAAAATGGCTTCTGTATGTAATTCCTCATACACGAAGCGTATAATTTCATCCACACTGGTCACCATTAACACATTGTGCACCTGAATAAGGTTCCTCGGGGCATGCCTTATATCGGTTAAATCGACATAAGGCAATTTCCCCTCGCCTAATTTAAGTAACCAATCTGTAAATGAACAACCGAAAGCCTTAGTTTCGTCCGGTAATCCGGTTCGCAAATTTGGAAGAACGTTATGGGTCGTACACTTTGAACGCATATTTATCGTTAAAGATAACTGCGTGATATTTGTCCATAGATGCGATCGTTTTACCGATGCATCGATGGTTTCCGCCCTACCATCCCCGCGACTCTTAATCACGGGAAGGATTTGGCTAAAATCACCTCCAAATATTACGCATTTACCTCCAAACGGTACATATGGATTCTCCATGACTTCTCGCAAATATCTGTCAATTGCTTCCACTGCCAGGCGGTTTGACATAGGCGCCTCGTCCCATACAATTAAAGCCGCCCGCTTGATCCTCAACGTTTCCTTGTGTTCTAGGGGCCATCCTGCAACTGTCCTTTCGGTCAATAATAAAGGCACCTTAAACGTCCGATGTACAGTCTTGCCACCAATCAAAAGATTAGCAGCAATACCGGTCCATGCGACCGCTAAAGTTGTCTTTTTCATGACTTTCTGTACATATTGCAAAAGCGTATTATAGAGATACGTTTTCCCTGTACCACCCGGCCCATCTAAATAAAAAAACATTACTACGTAATCTACTATGATCTCCTAAAACGCTTGTTGGTACGTCATCCAGGAGCATATTTAAGGTATCGAAATCTATCGGTCCCGAACGCTCTATAAAATTGATAGCACGAATAATGATGAAAAACGCTACTTTTTGATCTTTATTCATGTTACCGATTTCATAGGTGGGCAAATCGATATCAGATCTCTCCTCGTCAATGTTATCCTCCTGACCATCCACGACTATAGCGTTTTCGTTTACGGCATCACCGACAACAATGTCACCCGCATCATTGTTATCGTTTTTGTCGCCAACTCCAACACCCAAGTCTGCTAACGTAACGCCTGGTCTACTATTGGCCAAAATTGATTCAATAAATAATAAACAACGATTAATCGACTCCCCAAAAGCAAAACCCCTCCTTAAATAATCGTCGATTAGATCGCGTTTATACTTGCGCCACAACAAAGGAATTTGCGCTAAATCGTCATTAGTCGCGACCGCACATATGGTCGCAAAAAGACGCCTTAACCTGCACGGCAACTTTCTTAGTGCAGCTTCGGCCATACAGCGATCGAACTCGGTGCCGTTTTTGAGCAAATTCCTTCGTTCGCAGGCAGTTTTAAAATCCCTACAAATTTCTGTTCCCCACCGTTCGTAAGTCTTCGAAACTGGTCGGTCCGCGGACATGTAAGAGAAGAATCCTCAAATAAAATTTTTCTATTTGAGAATCGTTCGGACTTACATCGTACACTGTTCCGATCATCTTACCAACGGTTTGCCTAGGCACCCATGTTGCAGTTCTCGAATTCCACGTATGAAATTCGGGAATCTGAACATAAAATAAATCTCGAGCTGAAACGTTAGTCCGATTCAGCTCGAAAAAGGCCTCAAGTTTGGATGGTTTATTTAAGGCATCATCAAGCTCATCAATTCCAAATTGCTCGTTATAAATCACATCGCGAAAGCCAGGCAAATGCACGGGCAATAACGTGACGCTATGTGATCTATCGTGCATTTTGAATTCAAATAGCCTCCATGTTGCCTCAATCGATGTAACGTAACGACAATTCAGGTAACGTTGAATTTCATCCAATTCATTATCGCCGTTGTTAACATCGACTCTAATGGAATCGTCGCCCTTGTGTAAATACTTGTGCAAATATTTCATGGTTTTAATCGACCCCACCACTTCGAATTTAATATTGCAGTTATATTTACCCAAGGCGTAGGCGTTGTATGCTACGATTCGTCTATTGTCAATGACACGTCCATGGTTCGCCAAAGGAATTACGCGACCATCATTCGGGCGTTTATAGATAGGTCGCTGATTCATCCCCCTATTTATAATCGTGCGTGGCGCAAAATCAATAGGAAAATTAAAGCGACATTTTCCATCCACAATACACGTAGCATCTTGACCATGTATTGCGCACTGATCATGGATCTGGTGACGGGCCACTTGTGCATATATACGTGGCTGAACACGTCCGTCAGGTATATATGCCGAAATGATTCCGTCAACGTCCTGCTCATCGTGAATTTTATCGTCCTGTCTAAAAGTCACGATGATATGAGCATGTGGCAATCCACGCTTCTGAAACTCGATTACGTAGTGGTAGTTAATTACCACCCCGTATAATTGCTTCTGAACAATATCGTTTACGAATTCCTTCAATTTTGCACTGAACACACGACAAACTAAATCGGGACGATGTTCGTACCTTTGCACAGTGAATCGACTAGTACAAGCTAGGTGGACAAAAATATTTTATTTTTCGATAAGCTTGTTCTGGCTGCTGTGAATAATATTTTGATGTTTTATTATATAATTGGCCTTTTGGGAGTATCTACATTACAAAAAATGTACAGAATAAAGAATGCATGTGTTTACTAAAAGAAACGGGTATATTGTTATAACGAGAAAATTATTTACACAACTTAAAACAGACCTACGTAATTGTTGTAATTATATTACAGAAATAAAGAACATAAAAATTTTTTTTTTTTTGAAATTTTTATAATTACTAAATAAAATAAAACCTAATAATTATCATCATCACTTTCAGAATTAGATGAATCAGGTAGTAAGTACTCTATATCGTGAGACAGATTTATATTACTTGCTACCTGATTTGGTGGTGTTGAAGGTGGGACAATTAAGTTAAGAACTTCCAATGGTAATTTCCCGGTTTTCTTCTTAGGAACTTCTCTGAGCGAGTTGATTACAGGATCGGATGTTATTATGAGCATATTCAATAAATCTCTATTCGTGGAAATGCGTGAATGCTTCCTTGTATGGTGCTCACGGAATCTACGGCAATCTTTATTTCGGGCTTGAGATTCTTCCGATAGCTGCCCGATTGGAAGAATGCATGATTGAATAACTTCCGTACTATGAACCAATATTTTGTGAACAGTAACAGGCATATAATACCACGAATAAAGATGTAGGTAGAGTGTTCTGGTTTCAGAGCAATGCTTTTTAAATTCTTTCAAATTAATGTCAAAGCCTGAGGATAGAGCTCTTAATAATATACTAAACTTTTTAATTAGATTAGCATCCAACCCTGTAATCTCTGCACTCAGTTCCGGATTCATAAAAAATCTACGAGCTGTGTTCCCATCGTCTGTGTTCCCGTAACCCGGTTTTGGTTTGTCTACAATAAGTCCCATTTGGCTTTTAAATTTTTGTCTGATAGCTTCCGAGCGTTGTCTCACACTAGATTTCGCGTCAGCATCTCTAGCTTGCTACTTTTTTATATCTAAACGATAACTAATATGTAACAGACATTCCAGGCAACGAATCCACGCGTGCAATGTAGACAAACCAAAACCGTAATGCTCTTTTTAGCAACAATGTCTTTTAATTCGTCAATCATCATTTTAGGTGTAGCACCACAGATATAACATGTTTGTGAAGAACGTGTGTCCGTTAAAGCATCGCAAACTTTTCCATCTATCATTGTAAGCAAAAGATTGTGCTTAACAGTAATTTCAGATTCGCCAAAATGATAAGTTGTTGGAAGAAGTTCCGATATTTCTTTCTGAACTTTGTTAGTTTCTGTTACCGTAAATTCACGAGTTTCCTTTGAAAAAATAAACTTAATTGGACGGCAATAGAGTGTGGACGATGGTCGTGGATTTTGCCAAATAATATTTTGGCCATCACTCAATCTCAATGGAACAAGTGCAAATACGAACAGAAACTCATCAGAAGCTCCAGGGTCCTCAAATCTTTGCTTATATAAGCTATGACCGGAGCTCCCATCACATCCCCATTTGCTAATTAATGTGAATGACGAATTAAAAGATACATTTTTTATGACCTCACTTTGCGCTTCAAGTAAACGTTCAGTGGTTTTATCCAGCATGGCTTGAAGTTTTATCTCGGCGCGCGTTTCAGTCACTGTAATATCTTTATCTGAAGGGTAACATAACTTTTTAGCCTTACAAAGACTATTATACGATGGAAACACTTGATGTCCTGCCTTCAGCGACCACTTTCGCGTCTGTTTATACGAGTGACTGGTACATTTAGAGTGTACGTAATAGGCTAATGCCTCGTCACTATTCAATGGTCTGCCGCCACAAATAATATTGTTTGTTTTTAATTCTGAGGACTGAGAACTTTTCCTAATCAACGCAGCTATGTTTCTGTGACCCGACAAACGGTTTGCTACTTCAGCAGCTGTGGTCAACTCACTGGCACTTCGCGATCGCACCAAATCTTCAACTCTACGTTTTTTTGTTTTATAAGACGATTCTTCGAAGTCCTTTTTGGCCGACCTTGTGATCGACTTCTTTCACATGATGATGATGAAGCACAGGGATGCTCCATTCTTACTTTAAACTCCAGTTCGGAGCCCTCTAACCAACTTTTATTTATATTTAGAAAACGGTCCATCATCAAATGGGCTGAGGCCCACTTATCTGAGAATTTTGATGCTAAACTTGAAATTTGTAGCTGTAAGGATCTCTGTGAATCAGGGGTCACGTCCACGGCGTTTAACTTTTGCATAATAAATATCATGAGACGAGAATTTCGTTCTTCTTTCTGATATTTTCGCCATTCTTTAAATAAATCGATTTTGAAATCGAGCACATACGTTCTGAAAAAAATAAATTAAAAAAAAGGGGGAAATATGTGGTTGAAATTTTTTTATCAGTTTACTGCTAGGGATTGTCGCTACATGATAATAAAAAATTAGCCTGGATACATGTGGATAAAAAAAACTACATTAGTTTGAATAAATACAAAGAAAGAATTTTAAAAAATATTTCTTAGATAATGTATGATGTATTAAATGATATATCATATTTCTGTTTAAGCATTTTTTTAATTAAATACAAAAATACATACCCTCTAAAGTAAAATCCATAATACGTAGAAAAAATTATACGTTTCAATTCAAAAATTTTATATGGTCTTGAAAAAGACTGTAAAATGGCAACTAACTGATCTATTTAAAAACAATTTTCTTATCAGTCAGTTCAACTTTTTATAAACTATCGCTTTGGAAGATTTCGTCTAATTTTAGCCTACAATTGTGACCTATGGTATGTTGTTATTTTCATGGGATCATAAATTAGCCGGTTTTTTGATATGACTTTTGTCCACTTAGCGTATACTATGTGATTCACTGTGCTTTGGCGGGGAGACAAATTTTCAGGTATTTCGGGCCATAACGGGTTACATGTGAAAGTTATCAAAAGTTCCGGTTTGCCGAACCGAGCAATGACCGCCATTGCCTCGGCGTACCGACGTTCCAAGTTTCTTTCACCTCCCTCAAACGAAACGGGCAAACTGACAGGACGACCTACCCGTGGTACATCGTCGCCATCATTTTGTGGATTAGCAATATCCCCCATTATTATTATTCCCATTGGGAACCCCACCCTGAGCGCCGGCACCCCCAGCGGCTAAAATTGCTTCCCTACGCCGATTATACCGAGCCAGAGCTTCCTGTGCCGCCAATCTAAATTTGTGTTGATGCTGACGCAAAAACCACAAAGTATCCGCTTCCGCTTTACACCAGGCATCTACTAAATATTGTTGAAATAATTTTTGTCCGTAATGTAATAAACTAAAACCGTTCCTAATTTGAATTCTGTAGCGATAATACTGCCTTGCCGTCACTGTTTTCCCATCCCTGACAGTTTTCACCTCGGAAGAACGCCCCTCAATCCCCGCACGGAAACAGCAAAGGATAGACCATTGGATCACACAACTTATTAAGGTTGCGGATAACATGGCATCGACGCTCACCGCCGACACCGGCCCTCGGATACAGAACCAAATCTACTTGAAAGGGCGGTTCCGTACCGACAAATAATGCCGCCACATCGCTGCGACTTTCAGGTAAATTATAATTCCTCATCTGACGATTTATGTTATGTACAAACCCAATAGTTACATCATCCAATGGTCTAACACCTTGACGCCTCCTTTTTTCTTCCTCTAGTTGCTCACCCATCGTCTCATAAGCGTTTATATACTGATTCACTTGCCGCAGAGACCTTTCCACCGTTTCGATAATTTGATTATCGACTCCCGCATCCTCAATATTATAAGCTGTCCTATGGGCCAGGGCATCAGCTACGTCCAAGAAATAATAGTGATTTAGCCGCGGTTCGGCTAAATCTTGTGTGCTTGGCACCCCGTTATAATAATGATAAATTTGGCCGGTAATGGCAAAACATCTATTGTTTTGGTTTAAATTTTGAACTGCGCCCGGAACTGACGTTTTAAACGATGCCATGGCAAACAGACCGTTTACATAACGAATTTTATCACGGAATTGTTGATTCAATTGACCAGGCTCGGTAAAAAGAGCCAACAATTCGCGCGGGGCTTGCCCTAGAGGAGGCAATGCAACATTTCCATTACCGCAACATATACGCCAACTTCCACCTCGACTGGGAAACTCATTTCTGAAAAACTTGGCCCCACAAGAAATACAGGTTTCCGACATGGGTCCTAGTGAAAATGGAGTTTGGCATAAACGTTCTAAATCGTTCAAGTCCGGATTTACGGCTAATTTCCAGGTACGTTTACGCGCTATCTGGTCGCCATAAACGCGGCGTACCGGCGCTGCTTCGGCATTTTCCGGAACAACGGCCACATTCTGATCCCCTGCGTCATTTACAGTGGGATTAGCAGGATGTACTGTGACATTATTAGTTACACGTCTAACAGTTTCAGTAGAGACGCGTACATTCATTGTTAAACGTGTAAGATTGATCGAAAGGTTTCTGATTTGAAAATTTTGAATATTTGAATTTGGCATAATTGGCGTAGCATCATTAGCTACGTCAAGTCTTAGTCTGGGAATTCGGATGGTCAAATCCCTTAAAGGAAAATTTTGACGTCGCTGCTGAGACCTTTGCGTCAAAAATTGCCGAGAAGCAGTGGCTGGTACGCTGCTTAATATTTGAGCCAGCGTTAAACGTACCAAAATTACTCGTAACTCCCGACCAACAATGGCATTTCCTGCAGATTGCTGCGAAAAAATCCTTCTCCTGTCTCTTCGTCTTCTACGGGTTAGTACGCCGTGGGTACGTGAAGCGTTCCCCCTCTGTGATAACCTTTGAGATTGAGAAGAAACAGTTTCAGGCAATACAGTACGCTCAAGTACAACACGCAAATCTCTAACATGCACTCTATCATTCGATTTCACCATCTTAAAAATAAGTACTAACCTTTTGGGTAAAAGCAGCAGTACCAGCACCAAAATGAAGTTCCACACTTGAAGAGCACTCCCGACAATTAAAAACACCGAAAACCCGAACAAAATCGCTTGAAAAACACCAAAAATAGCTTAATTATAGGCGACGCAGTTGACGTTTTCAAATTCAAATGCGGAATGATTGACAATGTCGAAATTATTCCCATAACAACGTAAAAAAGAGGTAACTCGAAAAAACATAAACATAAACATTGAATATACCAGGTAAGTCATTTTAATGTAGTGAGACGATTTTTGCAAAAAAATTTATTTATGAAAATTTCGAAAAACAAAGTATGCCACCGTATACAGGTTGAAAAAAATTTTTTTTTGACAGTTCGAAATTTCCCCTCCCCTGTCCGCCATTTTGAAATATCATATCTCGGAAACTAAAAATGACACAAGAAAAAAATTTATGCCAAATTGTAGATCTGAAAAAGTAACTAAAAAAAAATTCAAAAATTTTCCGCACGCTTGCTGTAGCGTGCAGAAAGTAAAATAAAATCCATAAAAATTAAAAAAAGTCCGTAGCTTCTTTATTTTTGAAGATATCAAAATAAAATTTTAACAGTAGATATATATTTTACGCTACTATTATTGAGTTAACAAAAACATAATACAGAGTGTTTCAAAAAATAGGTACATTCATTTAAAAATTTAAAATTTAATAATTAATTCTAGCGTTAGTATTGTAGTTGGAGAAATAATATTTTGTATTCTTATGTATACTTGTATAGACTTTATAAAACAATGTAATTTTTTTATACAGGGTGAATCACAAAGGAGATAATTAGGAAAATGTAAAAATTAAAAAATTGATTTTTTAACGTTATTAATTAATTCATAGTTTTGAAAAAAATATGGAATATAGCTATTTACATGACTATTAAAAAAATATAAAAAATAATTATACAAGGTGGGTCAAAAAGATTGTACGTAACTTTGAAATTTGAAAATTTAAATTCATATAGTTACTTTATTTATTAACTTATCAAAACAAATATTGGGTAAAAGATGTATACCGACTCATACTTTTGTAAAATATGTAATTCTGATATACAGGGTGTTTCAAAAAATTAATATAATTTTTTTGTGAAAACACTTTAAAATTTTTTACGTTTCTATTTATCAATGTAATTGAATAAAATTTTACATAAAGAGACATACATAAGTGCTTAATATAAAAACATATAACTCCATTATACAGAGGGTTTGAAAAAATTATTATAAATTTTTAAAAATTCGTTAAAAATTTCAATATTTTATAATTTATTAGTTATTGAAGATATTTAAATAAAATATAAATTAAAATATTCCTTATCAAAAACATTAAAAAAGTTGTATTAATAGTTTTTATACAGTGTG
Source organism: Listronotus bonariensis (assembly GCA_014170235.1). Classification (NCBI taxonomy): domain Eukaryota; kingdom Metazoa; phylum Arthropoda; class Insecta; order Coleoptera; family Curculionidae; genus Listronotus; species Listronotus bonariensis. Next base: position 44,867 of record JACEGR010003279.1, read on the forward strand.
TTGCAAAAATAATATCCCTTTCAGCACGATGAAAAAATGTTATCAGATTTTTCCTAAACTTGGTACATTTTGCCATTAGGGCTTAAGGTGAAATGGAAAAATAGTCAAAAAAATCTTTATACAGGATGTTCAGAAATAAAGTACCTACACATTTGTGTATGTTAGTGTTTATTTTTAGCAAAATGGGTACTTAAAAGAAACAAATTACAAAATATATTATTTAGTGTGAAACTTTAAAAAACAGTTTTGATCTTTAGTTAGACATAGGTATACATCGCATTTCAAGCATCTAACACGGGTTCTACTTTTGCAACCTTCTCTGCGGCAAAATCTGGCGGTGGTTAGCTGATCAACATTGGGCCAATGATCGTAACCATCCAATTTTTTATCCTCGCCGGGTAGGGGAGCCCTATAATTTTGTGGTCTGGGGAGTCGGTTTTCTTCTTCTTTTTCTTCAATTTCTTGATCATCTGACCTTTTCCTTTTAGGTGCCGCTAATAAACTTTCACCTATTTCCATTCGAAAATTTAAAAGATCCCTTATTTTTGCTTTTGGAAAATTATTTGCTCTGCAATCTTCTCGATATTCCATCCACGAGTTTACAACTGCTAAATCCAAAAAATGTAGAATAACTTTTAATGTCCACTTTCTAGTTTTTATCCAAGTCCTGTAGTACTCAAGTTGCTGATCACAAATATCAACACCGCCCATATTATCGTTGTAACTTCTTACTATTTCGGGGCACCTAACTTCCAAGTATCGTTTTTCTTTTTTACACCACCTTCTAATAGTCTGTTCTGGTTCAATTCCAGAGGCATTTGAAAGCATAGTAACAGACTTTGTATCCCGCCATTTTACTGCTACCATATTTTGATTATTGCAACAGTATTGCTCACTGTCACCTCTTGCAAGTTGATTGTCCGGGGAAAAATTGACATTAATTCTATTGTTCATGATTGTGCCTGTTCCGTACAATTTTATTTCATTTAGACGATTAACTAGCAAAGGTGTGGTAAAATATCTATCAAAATGTAAGAAGCTACCCTCAGGTAAAGAAGAACAAAGTCTTAAGACAACTGCAGGTCCTAATCCATATTCTATATCTGGAAGTGGAGTTAGCCGTCCTTGATATATCTCAAAGTCAAGAACTATACCTGTTGAGGATGCAAGAACAAAACTTTTTAACCCCGTGGGCCTAGGTTTTCCTTTTACAAATTGCCGTAAATCACATTTACCAGTAAAAGGTATCATCTGCTCATCAATGCTGTAGTTATTAATTGATCTATCAATTTTCAGACATGCGTTTCTTACACAATCAATTATGGGTTGAACTTTCCACAACTTGTTTGTATTCTGATCATCCGGTGGCTTTATTGTATCAACAAAATGCAGGCACATTCTAAGCAAAATAAACCGATCTCTGGGTAAAACATCAGCAACAGTTTTTAATCTTATGCCCATTTTCCAGTACCAGTGTAAACGGGGATAAGGAATACAGCCAAAAATTAGATGTGCGCCATACAACTTTTTAATTTCGTCCGGCGTTGTATTAAGTTCTTTGCCCCTTTTAGCTAAACAATACATATTTGTGTACAAAGCAGCTTGTTCAAAGTGATCATCTGAAAAGTATTTTTGAAAATATTGCAATGGACTTTGGACCATAACATTTGTTCTATTAGCTAAAAAATCTTTTTATTTGGCTTATTATCTACATTTTGAAAAGTATTTTTTCCCCATGTAAATGTTGGCTTGTTCTTTTCCTTACTGACAGTTTTCTTAGGAATTTTCTTTAAAGGATCACGACTTTTTTCTGAGCATCCCGATGGTCCTGGGGAAGCTTGATTAATTTCAGTACTTTTTGAAACTTTTAAATTTTCATGAGGAGGGTATTTAGTCTGCTGAACGGAAGAAAACTCGCCAGTGTCCTGTTCCTCCCAATCCGAATCACTTTCTCCAAGATTTGTTCCAAGAGTTGCTGGTTCAATCCATGTTGGATCGCTATCCGAGTCGTCACTTAGTCCCTCTATCTCAGAATCACCATCTAACATCTTCAAAGCCTCTTCAACATCCTCTTCTTTGTCGAGGTTAAAATCTGTGAAAATGAAAACTTACTTAAACAAATACCCAACCTACACAACTGTGTAACTAAAAATGTAGGACAGGTTAGGTTGGGAAAATTTTAACTCTTTTAAAATCTAACTGAATCCGAGGTTTTATTAGAGGGTAAGACGTGTTACACAAGCAATAGTATAGTAAAAATCATATATATATATATATATATATAAATTAATAATATTACTTACATTTTTACGAAACTCTCGGCCTTCCATCTTGAAATAAAAACGTGCCAATTCACAAATCAAAACAAATCTTTGTGCTGCGTTGTCGGGCGCAAGACGTAGAATGATACCTACACAAATCATGTCGCTCGTACCGAACGTTAAGCCGCGTCCACACTAGTAAAAATTTACGTTGTGTGCGCCATGCAGCACAAATTTGTATGTGCGTTTCAAATTTTTGCAAGTGTGGACGAGTTCGCCGCATAGAAACACACGCAAAAATTTTCGCGACATTCAACGCACGCGATCCGTCGGTTGTCGGTTTTTTTCAACATCAAAGAGATTTGCGCCGCAATATTGTTTTAGTGTGGACCTATTTACGTTAACGCAATGATTTTGACAAATGTTGTTATTATGACTTGCTGTTTAGAAATTATAGAAGTTAACTGATATCCATTTTTCTAATTTGTTCTAAACCAACCATTCTGTGACTATGTCTGATGCAATGTTAATGATGAAAAGAAAATGCGCTACTTTTATCGTCTTGCAAAATCTTATCAAAAAAAATGGAGGAAAATAATAGAAAAAAGACGATATTGGATTAAACATTTTTATCAAAATAAAAAACAATTTGATGGCGTAAAGTTATTATATCAGCTATCCTTGGATGAATGTCTACAAATGACTTTGAGATTTTAATAAATAAGATTGGACCAAAAATTATCAAAAAGGACACCAAGCTTAGAGAAGCCATATCCGTGAAGAAAAGGTTAGCTGTCACATTACGTTTTATGGCTACTGGAGATTCATATACAAGCCTTCAATATCTTTTAAAAATATCCAAACAAAGCATATCATTGATAGTTTCAGAAGTATGCAGTGCTTTAATTGACGTTCTAAAAGATTATGTAAAGGTAATGTGGTAATAAAACTTAATTTTTATTTTTTAATCACTAATAACTTAAATGTTGAATGTGTCCCCCATTATTTTCAAAACAACATTGATACGCTCTCTGAAGTCGTTCTAAACTGGCCGCTAAAATATGGTTTTCATCATTTAATCTACGAACTTCGTTTACAATTTTGTCTCTTATTTCTTCAATATTTTCGTTTCTTTGGTGGTAGGCTACATTTTTAAGGTGACCCCAAAGAAATGAGTCCAAAAGTGAAAGCTCTGGACTATTTGGTGGCCAAGCAACTGTTCCATTTCGTCCAATCCATTCAGTATACCGCTCATTTAAAAAATTAACAACAGCCTGGGTAGTGTGGGGAGGTGCTCCGTCCTGTTGCCAAATGATTGAACGGTAGGTTTCCAGAGGCAGTTCTTCTAAAAGATTTTCGATTTCGTTTTCCAAAAAATTGGTACCTTTGACCAGTTAACGTTCCGTGATAAAATATTGGACCCAAAATTTTGGTATTTAACATTCCGCACCAAACATTAATGGAAGTTCTACCTTGCTTTTTTATTTCCAAAAATTTTCTAGGATTTTGAGTTGCCCAGTGATGTTTATTATGGCGGTTAAACATGCCAGAAGTTGTAAAACAAGCTTCATCCGTCCATAAAATTTTTTTAAAAAGGTCTGGGTCATGATCTTGCTCTCTAATTAGAATTTCTGCAACAAATCTAAATCGAGATTCTTTTTGCTGCGGTGATATTTTTTGAACGGGAAGGATGCGAAATGGGAACATCTTATTTTTTATTAATGTTCTATGGACTGTTCCGTAGCTAACATTTCTTCTTGTAAAACCATACTGAACATCTCGAACTGCGTCGGAAATCGAATTATTAGGGCTATTAGTAAAATAATTTATAATAGAATTTTCCCGTAATCTTCGTCTTGGCATAGTTTTTTTCTTGTCCTGTAACGATTTTGTCTCTTCAAATAATTTTTTTATTCTTAAAATTGTGTTTATTGATATGTTTCTTTGGACGGCAGCAAAATATCTACGTTTAGTCTCTCTGGCGTTCTCTTGGCATTTGTAAAATAGGGTAATAATTTGTAGACGGTCCTCTAATGAGTATTTCATTTTGAGTAATTTTATTTACAAACAAATAATAAATATAGCTAGACAGTGACAAATACCCACACAGGTTATACAGGTGTAGGGTACCTACACAGGTGATAATTTAGTATTATTTTGGCGCGAAACCAAATTTGATCATTTCTTTTTAGAAAAATAGCATATTTAAATAAGATAAATAAATAAAATATATAGCAGCTTTTACGTAAAAAGATAGCCTCTTTTCAAATATGAAATAAAAAGTGGGGCATTCCATTTAAAAAACAAAGTTGCATGCCGTAACTCTTTTGTTTCGAGTCCATTTTTTTTCGAAGTACTATTTTCAAAAAGAGCATAAAAAGTTACGCCAAAGTGCTATCTTGGATTTTTTGAAAAATACAGGGAAAGTCAAAATTAAGCCCCTGTTCAGTCCTTGTTGGATGACCCTGTACATGGATCGATAAAATTTTGATATGTGATATATATAATACCGTAGAATATTATTATACATAGTAATATGATACAAATTGTCTCAAAAAATTAAAATGATTTTTTTTGTTTTAAAATTTTATTTTTTTTTTTTGACATTAGTTATATTATTTTTTACAATTTTTTATGGGAAATCAATAAGCTTGATCAATTTTACCCAAAAACATCAAAAAACTGCAAAAGAATCGATAAATAAATGGAAAAAATCCCTAAAAATCGATTTTTTATTAATATCTCGATAACTATTAAGTTTAAAGCAAAAAGTTATATATCTTTTAAAATATAGAATTTATAATTACATCTTTTTTGTTTTATACATTTTTTCCATATCTTTTAGTTTTTGAGATATTTATGATTTTAATTTTTTTTAATATTTTTTTCTCAGAAACTATAATAGATACAAAAAATTGTATACAACAAAAAATGTAGAAAATTAAATTATCCATCTAAATTATTATTTCCCAAGATTGCATAGTTTTAATAATAACAAAGATATAAAATAAAATGTGATTTTCAATAGAATTTTGACCAAAAAATGTTAAAAAAATTAAATATTTTTATTTATAACATTTTTAACCACTTTTTATTGGAAATCAATAAGCTTGATCAACTTTACCCAAAAACTTCAATAGAATCGATAAATACACTTTTTAAATTTTTCTATTTGTTTGAAGGGGAATTTGTAAATACATCTTTTCTGTTTTATAACATTTTTTTCATCTCTTTTAGTTTTTAAGATATTTAAGATTTTAATTTTTTAAAAATATTTTTTTCTCCGAAACTATAATAGATAGAAAAAATTGTATAAAACAAAAAATATAGACAATTAAATAGTCCATCTAAATTATTATTTATTAAAATTGTATAACTTTAATATTAACAAAGATATAAATAAAAATGTGATTTTCAATCGAATTTTGACCAAAAATGTTAAAAAATTTAAAAAAATTTATTTATAATATTTTTGACGATTTTTCTATTGGAAATCAATAAACCTAATCACTTTTACCCAAAAACATCAAAAAACTGCAAAAGAATCAATAAATAAACTTTTTTATTTTTTCTATTTTTTTGAAGGGGCATGGAAAAAATCCCTAAAAATCGATTTTTTATTAATATCTCGATAACTATTAATTTTAAAGAAAAAAGTTATATAACTCTTAAAATAGAGAATTTGTAAATATATCTTTTCTGTTTAATAACATTTTTTTTATCTTTTTTAGTTTTTGAGATATTTAAGATATTTATTTTTTTAATATTTTTTTCTCCGAAACTATAATAGATACCAAAAATTTTATAAAACAAAAAATATAGAAAATTAAATTATCCATCTAAAATGTTATTAACCAAAATTGCATAGCCTAAATAATAACAAAGATATAAAATAAAATGTGATTTTCAATCGAATTTTGACCAAAAAATAAGGAATTTTTTTTTTATTTATAATATTTTTGAAAATTTTATACCGGTCATTTTTAACCAATCAGATGCTTTGTTTCAACATTGTTACTATAGTAACCAGCAAATTTTTTGGAAATTTTTCTTCCACATAAGCATGTAGACGTAAAATTAATAAGTGGAAATTTCCTGGCACATGACAGCTATCATATAATTAGACAATAATAATAATGACAATATTTTTTTATTTACTTACTTTATAAGTTGGAAATATTACAACAATTTGTTAAGGTATACATTCAATAATATCATTAATTAATTTCAAATTCTTCACAAATTCCACTTCTACGTCCTCTTTCCTAAGTGGTGAATACAACAGAGAACCGGTGGTTTTTTTAACAATATGCCTGTGTTTCATAAAATAAAAATAATACTGAGACACCAGTTTATTTCTTTGAGTATTAGATTTGTGTCCTAAAGAAGGCACAATATCACGCAGAATGTTGTCAATCTCTTTAAATAGGTTTTCTTGCTCAGGATTCAATCCCGATTCATCCACGAGGTATGTTAGATATTTTACATTTTTATGGTACATTTTAATATGCTGTGATTCTTTGCAAAAGGAACACAAGTCATACGATTGAAAGTTCATTTTAGTATCACTTTTTTACTAACTTATGTTTGTATACAATGTTATGAGGAACTTATAATACCACAAATAAAATATTGATTGACAGGAGTAGTGAATGTCAAATCCATGGCTAACTTTGCAAAATATTTTTTAACCGGCAACATAAGCCAATAACATTCTATTTAGAATAAAAAATAAAATATCCCGATCTCCTGAATTATTTAAAGCACAAATTGTTATATAATTGTTGTGTTAATATTAATTTTTCTTAGAATTAAACCTAAAGGAATATGAAAAATATTTTAGTATATTATATATTTTTGCTATATTTCCCTTTGTTTGTAGTCAATATTGACATTTCCTAAAACACAGTAAGAAAATTGTATGAAAACAATTAATTTTATATAATTTAACTAAAATTATATAAGTGTTATTTTACTAGAGCATGGGGAAAATCGGAAAAAGCCATCCTCAATACGAACGTATTCACTTTAATTTTTTAGTCAATATTGACAATTCCCTGAAACCTATTAAAAAAATTGTATGAAATCAATTAATTTTATATAGTAATTTATCTGATATATATTTTTAGTTTACTTGGGCATGGGGAAAATAAAAAATCCCCTATACGATACGATGTGCCTCATAAATACTAAAAATAAATATTGCATGAAAAAATAATGCATACAAAAGTATGATCATGTCTTTTTACACGAGTTTATTGAATCAAGAGACAGATATAATAATATATAATTTATATTTGAAAAAAGACCACAACTCCAATTAATTATAAGAACGAGAAATATTATTTTAATGACTAACTACGTAATTTCTAAGACACTATACCTACAGAAGAAGCATATTTCATTTTTTTAAACAAGTATTATTTTGACCATTATAATTATTACTAATATTAAAAACACAATTATTATAAATAATACTATTTGCACCTGTTGTTGATTCTTCCCATGGTTCAGTTTTATTAGTCACTGTATTCGCATTCTCAGAGAATGCTCGCATGTTCAGAGAATGCTCGCCCCTCATGGCACTAATTATATTTTCATGATGACCCGCATCCATCTGAAGATACGGTTGGATGGAATGAGCGTTACTGTGACCTGTAATCTTGATAAGTTGTTGCTCTTGAACGCCATTTTTTACCAAGTTTGATATTGCTGTAGCTCTCGCAGAGTGGTTTGTGATTTTTACCTTCTTCACATCAACTCCTATTTTACAAGCAGATTCTTTTAACCATGATGAAATTGTATTTTTACCGACAGGGCAATTTTTATACCATTTCTTTGAACAGTTTGCATTCCAATTTAAGGTAGGGGTCACAAACAATCTATCTACTTCTAAATTTCCACGTTTTTCCATAAATTTTTCAAATAGACGTATGGGACATTCATCAAGATTTTTGCTGTTTCTTACTAAATATTTACTGTCTGCAAGTCTTTTGACCCACCTTGGGTTGTTTTCGTAAATACTGGATTGTATTCAATACGACCTGTAAAATCTCCCTTGTGATCAACTTGTTTATGGAAGTGCTCAACTTTCGCCATTGTTCCTTTACCACCCCTCCAAGCTAGTTCATGCGACATTACATGAAAAAGTTTTCTCTGTAGACCCGAAGGTGTATTTTCATCCCAAATCGTTAAAATTTTCCTATATTCTTCACAAGTGAGAGCAGCAGAACTTGTTTTTATTTTCGAAGGATTTTTTTGTAACTGCCGCCGTTTTGCATCACGAGCAGCCCTTGCAGATGCAAATTCAATATCTGCAAAGGGATCAAATTTCACATGGAATTTACAAAAGTACATTTCTTGCAATTGCTTGGCAGCTGAATTCCACATAACCTAAAATAATTATTAATTGATGAGTTTAAAATGTCCCTATATAAACAACAAAAAGGTTCTTACCTTTACTACAGATTCTTTATAATCTTCCAAGTTTTGTCTTTTCATATTAAACCCCAGTCCTCTAAAATTGCAGCTAATTCTGCAACAGATTTTTCTTCTTCAATCCGATATAATTTTTCTTTGCAGAATTCCAAAAACTGATTCCACACTGTTGCCTTAGACTTTTTAGTATTTGATGGAGTTAAATTTTCCACCTCTTTTCTAATTAACTCTGTAGTTTCCTCTCCAAATCGCAACATTTCGTTTCAAAGTAAAAACCCACACAGTGTTAATGACAGTTCAAATAACGAAGAACGTCAAACTCACATTACACACAGCCTTCTATTTATTCGTGGATAACGTCCAAATAAATGTTTTCTTTTAATATAATTCCGGTATAAAATTTTCTTACCGAATCCCCCACGTGCTTGAATTAATTGCGGGAAATTTGTCTCGTACATGATTTTTAAAGAAAATTATCCCTCGTCGCTTCGCGACTCGTGATAATTTTCAAAAATTCATGTACTCAAAAATTTCCGGCAATAATTCATGCTCTAGGGAGATTATAAGTGACAATTTTTTTATTGGAAATCAATAAACTTAAACAATTTTACCCAAAAACATCAAAAAACTGCAAAAGAATCGATAAATAAACTTTTTATTTTTCTATTTTTTTGAAGGTGATAAGCATGGAAAAAATCCCAAAAATCGATTTTTATTAATATCTCGATAACCATTAAGTTTAGAGAAAAAAGTTATATAACTTTTAGAATAGAGAATTTGTAATTGCATCTTTTCTGTTTTATAAAAAATTTCCATCTCTTTTAGTTTTTGAGATATTTAAAATTTTAGTTTTTAAAAAAATATTTCTCAGAAACTATAATAGATACCAAAAATTTTATAAAACAAAAAAATATAGAAAATTAAATTGTCCATCTAAAATGTTATTAACCAAAATTGCATAGCCTAAATAATAACAAAGATATAAAATAAAATGTTATTTTCAATCGAATTTTGACCAAAAAATAAGGAAAAAATTAATTTTTATTTATTTATAATATTTTGACAATGTTCTTTATTGGAAATTAATTAACTTATTAAATTTTACTCAAAAACATTAAAAAACATATACTGGATGTTTTCAATAATTGTAATATATATGTTTATTTTTGTTAAATTTTTAAAAATTTTAAACCATCTTATTTATGATTATATAAAGACAAAATTATAGTGGGTGATATATATGATGGGGTAGAATATTATTATACATATAAACATGCTACAGGGTGTTTCAAAAAATTATAATGATTTTTTTAATTAAAACTTTAAAAAATTCCCACAATTTTATTTATGAATGTATCACGATGAAATTTTAGTGTATGATGTATATGGTGGTAAAGAATATTATTATAGACAAAAAAATTATACAGGGTGTCTCAAAAAATTAAAATTAATTTTTTAATTTTAAAATTTAAAAATTTCCCACCACTTTATTTATAAATAAATAAGTATGAAATTTTGGTAAATAATATATATGATATAGAAGATTATTAATACGCATAATAAAATGATACAGGGTGTCTCAAAAAATTATTATAATATTTTTTATTTTAAAATTTAAAAATTTCCTGCAATTTTATTTATGAAAGTTAAGGAATGAAATTTTGGTATTTGATATATATGATGTGGAGAAATATTATTATACATAAAAAAATGATACAGGGTGTCTCAAAAAATTAAAATGATTTTTTTATTTTTAACTTTAAAAATTTCCTACAATTTTATTTATAAATATATAAGGATGAAATTATTGTGGATGATATATATGATAAGGAAGAATAATATTATATAAATACAAATGATACAGTGTGTCCCAAAAAATTAAAAATAATTATTTTCTTGTTTAAATTTAAAAATTCATAGCGTCCTTATTTATGAATTTGAAGCAAAAAAATTTTGGTACTGTATTAGTATGATAATGTAGTATAAAAAAATAATATTCAAAGTTATACAGGGTGTGTCAAAAATTTTTTTTTTTTTTTTTTGATTTAAAAAAAAATTTTTGTTTTTTTGCTCTATTGGTAAAGTTGACATAAAGAATTCATAAAAAATAAAAAAAAAATTAAAAAAATCAAAAATTAAAAAAAAACTTTTTTGGGACACCCTGTATAATATTTTTTACATCATTAGATAGTCCCTGACAACAAACCCTTAAGTCCAAAATTTCAACCCTCTAACTTAATAAATGGAATTTTGGTGAATTTTTGAATTTTGGAGAGAACGGTTCGTTGAGGGTACAGGTCACAGTTTTAACATATGTCAAAATTTTTTTTCATAGAGTTTTTACCCTTCCGAAATCTGGTGCAGGATTTAGTTCCTGACCCCCGATTTATTTTTCCTTCAAAACGAAAAAAAACGTACGCGTCTGAGGAGCGAGCATTCAACATTTTTTCAAGAGTGTCACCCCACTTTTTTTCGATTCTCTACACTATAGTATATTTAGTTTCTTCAATTTATCAAAAAAAAAAAAAAAATTTGAAGCCACGCCCAGCCGCCATTTTAAAAGCTAAAATTTTGTCAATTTTTTTTAAGCTTTGTCCCATCACAGAATTTAAAAAATGACATAAAAAATAAAAAAATTGAAAATCATAAAAAACTTTTTTTGAAACACCCTGTATATTTGAAAAAAATCCACAAGAAGCACCTTGGTCTCAAACCCTTAAGTCCAAAATTTCAATCCTCTAACTTAATAAATGGAATTTTGGTGAATTTTTGAATTTTGGAGAGAACGGTTCGTTGAGGGTACAGGTCACAGTTTTGACATATGTCAAAATTTTTTTCATAGAGTGTTTCACCCTTCCGAAATCTGGTGCCAGTTTTGTTTTTCGATCCCCGATTTGTTTTTCCTTCTAAACGAAAAAAAACGTACGCGTCTGAGGAGCGAGCAATTAAAATTTTTTCAAGAGCGTCACTCCCCTCTTTTTCGATTCTCTACACGAATCCGACCGACTTTTGTCGAAAATCTTTGGTTTATGTATTTTTGACGTTTCAAGGTCACGTTTTTGACATATGTCAAATTTTGATTTTTTTAGTTAAATTACTGTCAAAAATGCGCAACTTCCTTATTAAACAACCGCGATTTTGTTTATCCTCGTCGAAATGTCAAAAATGTAGGGGAAGGTTGCCCAAAACGGGATACCTAAAGTGCTTTGACCCGAAACTCACTAACTATGCTACTGATATCTATCTTTTTTACCGGTAACTTTCCCATTGACTCCTTTTTATGTCAATCTATAGTTATTCCTTAAAAGCTTGATGATAACAAAGAAAAAATAGTATTTTTAAAAAATGTAAAGTATCCCGTTTTGCCCACCTGGTCGGGTAAAACAGGATAGTATTTGAATATGATTAAAAAATAGTATGTAAAGTAAATTATATTTATTGAACTTAAAAACGTATCAGATTATGCATCTTTTATTAATAATAAAAATAAACAACATTTTATTCCCGACAAAAATCGCACAAGTAAGGCTCATCATCGTTTTCGACTCCGGCGCAAGCTTCGTGAGCCCAACGTCGGCAGTGCTGGCACATAACCCAACCGTCTTCAGTCTTAGATTTAGAATATAGTTCTGTACAAAAAATGCAACTTTCGTCATTGACTTCATCTTCTTCTGAACTGCTGTCTGCTTTCTTTCTTTTTATCTTTTCTGTTCTTTGCTTAGTAACAAATTTATTAGTTTTACCTTTTACTTTGTTTTTTCCTACTTTCTGATTTTCTTCTAAGTTTAGTTTGGGCTTCTTAATGGGCATTTTCTCTATAGATGTTTTGAGTTCTTCTTTATAAGGTGTTGAAGTTAGCACAGCCGTTTTTCCTCTTCTTTTATCTTTTGCATTAATTTTTCTTTCTGCGTGAGGAAGTGGAACTATTTGTTCAGGAGTTATTTGAAATTTTGTTATAGTGTACGAACAAGAGGGGGTCGAATTTTCATAGAATTTTCTACAAGAAACAGGAGGAGGGATATTATGCAAAATTTCCTTTTCTGCAAGCGGCTGATGCGATTTTTGTGGTGTTAAAAGAACTGGAGATCGTGTTCTTGGAGAATTGCCAATATTTTCTGCATCAGGGCATGCTTCTTCTTCACCTACAACTCGGTTTTGTGGTATTCGTGATGGTGTACGCGGTGGAGAGCGCCTATTATTTTCTTCGACTTGAACACCCGCAAGATTGTTCACCGGCATATCTGTAGTTTTCACTGGATCAAACATCCAGTCTTCGAAGATTTCCGGATTGAGGGGTTGAATACCTGTCTTTTTAAACCCATTTACAGCTGTTTGGATGCTAGCTGCTCTCATATATGCTTTTCCGAAAAGCTTTCCGATTTGGAATATTGTAACTGGTCGACCTGGATGTTGCTGCATCCATTTTTGAACCTCTGACGTGTAGTAGGTGCTTAGTGGCGCCATGAAACTGACGTCTAGTGGTTGTAAGCGGTGTGTAGTGTGTGGTGGAAAACATATAATTATAACACCGCTTTCTCTGCCTCTCTGTATAACCTCTAAATTTTTTGTGTGGGTGGTATGTCCGTCCAACAGTAAGAGGACAGGATGTTCTATGGAGGCATTTGAAAACTCAATAAACTGAATAAACCATCTTAAAAAAATATCCTTTTGCATCCATCCTGACGAATGATAAAAAGCTTTACTTCCAGGAGGAGCATCATCTAGCAGCTCCGGCTTTGCTCTGGATCTCGGAAAAATAAACGTTGGCGGCATAAATACGCCAGAAGCACTCATGCAAATTTCCACAGTGACAAGAACGCCGCGTTCAGCTGAAGATATACACCCAACTTGTTTTTTCCCACGCATCGATAAACATTTTGATCTTTTCTTAGGTACTGTCATTATACCCGTCTCATCGACATTGTAAATCCGTTCGGGTGGTATTTTATATTTTTCAAGTACGTCAGAAAGCAATGAAAAAAATGTTTGTACGGCAGGTCTATTAAAGCCCATGGCTCTAGCAAGCGATGTTGGCTCAGGGGTGCGAAGTTTAACGTTTGGATGTCTCTCTAGAAATTTGTATAACCATGTTTTACCAGCCATTTTTTTGTCTTTGTTAAATGGATGAGCTAAGCCATTGCGTTCAGCTAACTGAAAGGCCAAACTTCGAAGGTCACTCAAAGTAAAACCAAAAAGTCGTGATTCCATATACAAAATGTGTTGCACCAACTCTTCTTCTTGTTCTTCAGAGAAAACTGGTTTGTGGCGCCCTAGTCCTTTTTTGCCGAATACTCTCGTTCAAGGCTCCCTTTTTTAATTTTTTTACTCTCGCTTCAACGGTTGTTCGAGGTACCCCAAACTGTTTTGAAGCCTTAAGATAACCCATTCTTCCTTCGAGAACCTCTTCTATGGCTTGTTGCATACATTCCTCATTCCAAGACTGCCGATTAGTTTTTCGTGTATATTTTCCCATAGTATCCTAAAACGAATCAAAAAACTTTGCAAATAAAATAATCACCCTTCTGCTAAAAACAGAATGTAGTGTACCTACTGGTTCTCTCTTTTTAGCAGATGAGATAATAGATAGCGATGGACAAAACGGGATAGTATCCTGTTTTACCCAACCTCTAGGTATCTTATTTTACCCGACTGCACATATCCAAAAGTTAAACTAAATTTTCACAACACAAAAAAATAGTGTGGCATTTACTTATACCTCAAAAGAAAGACAAATATCTACAGAATCATAGAAACTACTCACCGTCGTTTAATGCTTTTGTTGAACCCAAAAAATATCGACGAAACACTAACAAAACAAATAGCCTAACTTTGCTATATCACACTGTCATCTGTCACTCATCACAGTTACAAAATTGATCAGAATCGCCACTTGCTAGGTTTATACAATGGTTATTTCTAGCGATTAACGCGCACATTCGTCAGATGGCGCCGCCTGTTTTCAAATAAAGGCCGGTATCCTGTTTTACCCGACTATCCTGTTTTGGGCAACTTTCCCCTACGCGTCTGAGAAGCGAGCAATCGAATTTTTCGAAAGAGCAAAAAAGTCTTATTTTTTCATTCTCTATCCGAATGCAACATTAGTTTTTGAAATTCGAAAAAAATTATTACTCGCTCGCTTCATTTATGACAGCTGAAGAGTAAAAAATTTTTTTCTCCGATTTTCCTGAAAATTTGGTCAAAGGGGTTTTAGACCGTGCCGATTCGATCCCGCTAATCAAAATTGTGAATTTCGAAAAAAATTTTGGTAACTTCTTTCTGAGCCACCCTGTATATTTGGAACGTACATTTTCTTCATGGTGACGTCACGATCTATCGAAAAGGTCCTATTCATGTTCGCTCTATCTCGCATAATAAAAAAGTTTTGTAAATGACAGCTGTCAAAATTTGACATTTCGACTATAATGTCAAGAATGAAAAAGTGAATATTTTTCGATTTTACATAGGTTCACGTGGTTTTTTTCGATTTTTTTAACTTTTTTCGATTTTTTAACTTTTTTTCGATTTTTTTAACTTTTTTGTTACTTTCTCGCACGCTTTATGTATAGGACTAGATGATACTAAATTTAAAAAAAGTTTGGATTATCAAAAAATTCCGTGGAACATGCTTCTTAATATTTTAGAGCCAGTTAACAACAGAAACCAGCCAGTGTCTAAGCTCAACCAGATACTGCTTACCTTTCAAATCAATATTGCTGATACTTTTAATGTATCTCAAGCAACATTATCTCGTATTGTTTCTAAAGTTACCAGAAATATAGCAGCCCTACGACCACAATTTATTGTAATGCCACAAAATGAAGTAGAAAAAAGGCAGACAGTCTTAAAATTTTAAAACATTGCTGGGCTTCCAGGAATAATAGGTAAATCAATAAATACTTGTATAATTAAATACATGTAGGTAATATTAGGTAGGTATAGTATTTATTTCGAAAAAATGCACGAAATTGTTATACACATGTTTTTGTCCCCTAAAGTTTTACATCTTATTTCAGGCTCTCTGGATTGTACACATTAAAATAAAATCACCAAGAGGAGAAAATGCTGAAGTTTATCGGAATAGAAAAAACTGGTTTAGCATTAATACACAGGTCGTATGAAATGCTGATTTAAAGATATGTGACATTGTTGCTAGATGGCCAGGTTCAGTACACGATACTACTATATTTAATGATTCCAACATAAGAGGTAGATTTAAGTTAAATGCATTTTCCCCCTACTGCTTAGTTGGAGATCCTTGTCGGCCATACCTTTTAACTCCTATGGATGCTCGCACACCCGCCCCGCAGGCATATACAGTAACAGCATGTGTGCTAGAAAATCTGACTTTCCGAAGTCCTCGCTAGTAACAGCACTCGTGCTACGGCAGCACTAGCACTAATAGCACGTGGGCTATAACGTACGCATTTTATCTGAACTGTACACCTTGCGCTCGTATTAATTTATGAAAATTTAAGTAAAACTTGAAATAGCTTAAGAAACAAATAAATATATTTAACAAACGTGAGTTTTTACAACAAAAGGCAGGAATTATTTTCTAAATTTATTTCCGCCAAGACCCTTATTTTCTTCAACACATTTGGCAAGCGAATGAGGAGTTTTTGTTTTCGTATTTGAAAGTCTTTTAGTGCTTCTGCCTGCTGTTTGGGCTCTTCTTCCACACAGCAATGACTTTCTTCTTGAGATGGTAGTTGGCTGCACGGATATTTGTTTTCCATGGCGCAAATGAGTTTGTTTCATTGTGCTACGAACGCCACTATATTTAAAACAGTGGTATAATCCACTAATCAAGTTGTTGTCACTATTAGCATATTTGTTTTTATTATCAAGAAATCGCTTAACAGCTGGATACAAAGCAACAGGATCTTGGTCAATTTTTTCTAAAATGTCAGTACAATAACTTTTCCATTCATTTTTAATATCTGAAATTTCTTGTGAAGTGAGTGCATTTTTAATACATTTTGAATTTATGTCGCCGGAATCTTCATTGCTTTCCATGTTACTTTTGTTATGTGAATTCTCTACAGTAATGAGATCCATGTTCTGATCACTGGTAGTACACTGTAACGGTAAAAACATTTCTCTGTTAGCACATTGGCCACTTGCTACTTCATATAACTGACATTTAGTATTTAGAGTTAAAGTATTAATACTAAAATTTAAATTATACTTCAGTAATACAGCAGCTTGATGTTTGCAATGTTTTCCGTTGAAACCAACAGGGCAAGTGCATTTTCCGGTAAGCATATCCACTAAATAAGTAATTGTATTATTGCTGCTGCTATGGACGTAATATTCGAAATTATTTATTTGATTAATCTCGTTTTCATTTACATTTCTACTAGATGTAACGTACCGATTTAAAATGCTTTTTGTAGTTCGGCCCATAATTAAATCTAATACGCGTTGCTTATAATAGCTTTCAAAATTCCTTAAAATAAAATCAATTAACTGTGTCAAGTTAAAAGCCTTTGTCCTATCTAAAGCTATATCTTTTAATAAACGAAAAGTAACTTCGGTGTAGTTATTTGTATTAGTGCTCCTTAACAGCAAATTATTTCTGTATACCATACACCACATTTCTTTTTTTTTTTAATAGATTCTCAACATACTTCACAAACAATGGATATTTGCAACCATCTTGAAAAATATTTACAGCTTCTTCAAATGATTCGTCGTCATTTGCCAATAAAATATTGCGAAACAATTTATATGTGGCCTGTTGGTCTTCTTTTATAATACCATGAGATCCAGTTTGAATCCATTTCCATGCAGCTTTAAAAACATGAAAAGTACATAACAAAAAATGGGAATTAGGCCAATGTTTGCGTAAAACATTAATTTCGGTTAAGTCGTCATCTGTTAAAATAGCACTAGGCGAAATTTTGGTAGGAATAATTTCTATGAGCTTGCAAACAGCAGAATCAAACAATTCGGATTTTAGACTTGTCGATATTATGGAGCCTATAGGTAATCCTCCAGCAGGCGTTTAAATAATGAAAAAATAGATTTTATGATTCTGGACGTCACAGTTTCCAGAAGAGTCGACTAACATTATTTCATTCACAGTAGGTAGTTTTAAAGCTCTTTGCATGAAAGGGGTGCATAACGCAACAGCATAGTCATTTTGCATTGTCGTAATTCCATACAGAACTCCATCATTTTGATTAGCTTCCCTTAAATTTATTTCGAGCTGTTTTAACATACCCTCTCCACACTTTTCACCAAAGTTTGTTCTAAAATGTTTTCTCCATAAAGTTTGAACATCAGTTTTTGTTGGAAAAACACTTCTATCAGAGGCCAAACTACTATAATCGTCTCCTAGAGAATCCATCATCGATGCACTGTAACTATGGTAAGCAGAACCAGCTGAATGTCCTCGTTGAAATAGCTCAAATATTTTTGACTTAGCTTCCTCTCCTATTGGTATTTCTCGTAGTGCTTCTATACATGTAAGTCTGTGATTGTGTTGATGCCTTAACTCTACAATACACGGCCATTCAGAAACCAAAGTATCCTTTAAATTTGTTTTTGACCCAGGAATATATTTTTTATGATAACAATTAATTGTGCAGGACAGTTGATATTTCTACTTTTTTCTTAGGATTGTTACATCTTGTATTTCTGTGACATCTATAAACCCTTTTAAAAATATTGCGGCTTTGTTTAGTTTGTGATTTTTCTATTGTTTCTTTTATAGTCCATGCTTCTTTTGTAATGCGCTGTAATTCAGTCATCCATATCTATAAAAAAAGATGGTGAATACTTTATTGGTTCATTACCTTTCCGTAGTAGTTCAATACGTTTTTATTGTCCTTAATGACTCGTAGGAAAAATAGCGTTTTGATAATATACAGGGTGTAACATAAGTGATGACTTTAATTTTAAGGGGTGATTCCTTGTAATTTTCTAAGTAAAAAAGTTCATATAAACATATGTCCGGAGACGCTTTTTTTTTGTTTGATTTTTGGATTCTCCTTAAAATTCTGCAGATTTTTATACAGGGTGATTCACGTTGAGTGTCCCATTAAAAGTTCTGGAGAACTAAAAAAAGGGAACTTTTTCAATTTTGGCATACAGCCACAATAGGTGCTAATCTAGATTTTAGAAATATTTTCGCAAATGCGTTGCCAGATCTAACAGAAACCAATGGCAACATTGGAATTTCAAGTGGAATCAACACAAAATTCTAAGTAACCTTTGTTAACATTTACATATGATCGCAACATCGTAATTTTGAATGAAATGATCTGTATATTAATCGATTTCTTGAATTATAATTCAATTCAGTTATTCTGAATATGTTCCTATTTCCTAGTCTTAATTGTAACCGTTTTTAATAAAATAACTAATTGATTAACTTTAATATTTAATTATTACACAAAGCTATAAAGAGTGCAAGCGTAAAATCGGCTCAATAAAATATAACCTCACAATCTTCTCATTAGCTTGTTCGTTTGTTGATTTTGGTGATTATTATAGTTGAAAAACAAAGAAGAAAGACCCAATGCCACAACACGTTTTTTATTTTCCCAAATTATCCTCATTTTGACCAAGACACTACATAAAACAATAGCGAGTACTCTTTTTATGCTTAAATATAAAATAATGTGTAGTTAAATCAACAGGTCTTATGAGTAGGTATGCACTATCATGAAAACAATGAATTATGACAATGTTTATGTATTAAGTTTATGTTGTTGGATAATTAGAGATAAGAGAGATTAAATATGACTGACATGTTTTTTTTTAATAATAATTTTATTAGGTTAAAAACTTACCTCAACATCGGCTTTGTTTCTTAATTGAAGTCTACAAATCTTGTCACTAATGATTTTAGTTTTGTACGAATCAGGCAGTTTTTCTTTATCCATGTCTATATTTTTACAAATTATCGAAGTAAACAAAATATCCAAAACAAATAGATAACCTCAAAACATAATCTGAACGTCAACTATATTATAATTTTTACCAAAGGCAATAATACGCTACCTAAGCTACGTGCTGTTTCCCATTCCGCTCTTTAGCACAAGTGCTTTTACTGATTATGAGCTCGGCATCCCGAGCTTAAACGAAGTATCTAGCACACGTGCTGTTACTGTATATGCGCCCCGCAGAGGTATAACACAGCATAGATTGCCACCTGAAACCCAGTAGTACGTGCCTGAAAGAAAAGATTTCCTTGCTTATCTGTAGGAATGAATCTTAAAGTTGAAAAAGTTTGTGAAGTAATAGAATGGTCTAGAATTGGATTATTTCTTTTTTATCCCTATCCATTTTAGGGCTAGTTATTTCTGTGTTCATGCCAGTTTCTGTGGGTAATGTTTTCTGCTTGGTTTCCTGCTCGGTTTCCTGGGATATAGAATTTTGATCCCTATTTGGTTTCTATACCAAAACAATATTTTCTGTTGGGTTGACATTGGAGTCATACTCTTTTTCAATAAAGAAATACTTTGATTTTAATAGCATTAAGATTTTTTGATCAAGCTCTGTTACTTTTGTAACAAAATTACCCCCTCCTGTCCTAAGCGTTTCAACCTAAAATAAAGTAATAATATAAATTAATTTTAAATTAAATCTAACTGGATGACCAAAATTTAAACTAAAATCCTAACAAGGCTTTGGAGAATAACATTTATTTTGTTAGGTCTTTAATAATAAAAAAAAATTATATTTAAAATAATGCATGTCAAATAATTACAAATTAGGATTCTTACTTTTTCCTTAACCTTATATATGTTGTTTTGCAATTTGCTTCATTTTTTCATACGCTGTCTTTAACTGGGCACCCGTTCTACAGCCCGTTGTTTGGTTGCAATTAAATTCCCAAGCCAGTTTTTCCCAAGATTTTGTCTTTTCTTAATTATCTATGGCATTGGTTTATTTACTTTTTAGGATCTTTAAATATTTTTCCACTAAAGAAATTAAAATTTCTTTTTTCATATAAGTAAAGTTTTCAGACTTTTTTTTTGTTAAAATTATCCATTTTTTTAACCAATTATTAAAAAGCCCGTCAAAAACTAAGTCAAAGTCAAAAAATATGTTTGTTACCTTTATCTCTCTGTTAACTATCACGTGCATTTTTGTTGGTGAATACCATGTTATTATCAGAGAGATAAATTTAGCAAATAGATAGCTATCAGGCTGACAAATATGAGAATGGTGAATACGACCGTAAATATATTTCCGGACTTGCTTCATTTCTTAGATATAGAAGAAAAAGTTTTAAAAAAGTCGATATATGTACAGTATCTCCATGGATGGACTTTACAATAGGGCAAGTGGACCAAAAATTTAAATGTTCAATAAAGTCATGTATGACAACTGCTTTTGCTTTTTTAAAAACAAGATTCACGTTGAGAAATTTGGTATGTTTTGTACAGGGGCTCCAAAAAGTACAAAAAATGTAAAAATGGACAAAGAGAAAATTACCTTTATTTATAAAAATTGAACAAAATGTCAAATAAAAAAGGTTTTTAGAATTAAATAAGGATAAAAAATCTAAAAGTTCACATAAAGTAAACATTTTTTCTGATATTTTTTTATTAATGTTTTACACAATTTTGGCCAATTTACCTGATATTATTAAACGATTTATTTAATGTCAAAGTAAAAATTAAGTTAAAAAAGTGTAAAACATCTCAAAATCTTATTTTTTTAAAAAAGCAAAAGTTGACATACAAGACTTTCTTAAACTGTTAAATTTTTGGTCCATTTGAAGCCCTTGGCGTGAAAAGGTTATATGCCACATACAATTAGTTTTGAGAAATCCCCTTTAAAAAATAATTTTAAATCCAGGAAATCCAATTTCAATACAATTTAATTGAATTTTGGTAGAATATGTAAATAAGGTTGCCTAATTTTTTAGCAATAATAATAACTAAAAAAAAATCACAAGTTTTTTTTTTAATGCTTTATTAATTTAAAAAAACATAACGAATATATAAACATTAGTCGTCATCACATAACGGCAAATCTTCGTCCAAATATTCGACTTCCATTGGTTGTGTGGCCTCTAATGTTTCTTGTTGGCGAACACATATAAAATTGGTGATTTACTTCAGGAATATAAGGAAGTAAAAGCGATAAATTATTTATCTTTTTTGGTTTAGTTTTATTGGGTC
Source organism: Listronotus bonariensis (assembly GCA_014170235.1). Classification (NCBI taxonomy): domain Eukaryota; kingdom Metazoa; phylum Arthropoda; class Insecta; order Coleoptera; family Curculionidae; genus Listronotus; species Listronotus bonariensis. The sequence goes on from JACEGR010003279.1 coordinate 66,708, forward strand.
CAAATATTTCTGTTTGAGACATTCTGTCAAAGATATTCTTCTTATTCACGTTCTTAAAATTTTCATTTAAATAATGTTTTATTTTGAGTATGTTGTATGTTTTCATTTTCTAATCTGAAGATGATAATTTTACTGAACGCTACATTTTCTTTTTCATCTGTAAACTTTTTTTTACTTAGATTCTCCTTCAACACTTTAAAAGAAGTCTTCTCTCTTTAGTACTGTCACGTGAAATGGATTGTTCCTTTTAAACTTTTTTACTGCTTTATACCAATCTACTGGTTCATATGCCACCTTCATTTTCTTTTTATATTTCTCTATAATAGCAAAATCTCTGTCTGACGGAAGATGTGTATGTCCAACTACTAAAAACATATGTTCTATGGATTCAAATACAGCCTCTGTGACTAACTGCTTCCACAACCCAATCAAGACCCAGTTTTTGTTCTGTCCTCCGCAGTTGTCCGTATAAACGATTAGGTTTTTGGGAAGGTGTTCTTGTTCTTTAAAGTGTTTCAAGAGAATACTTGCAATCTCATCACTGCCTCTTTTCCAAGTATTCTCAGACCACATATACATATAGCCCTTGTTATTTACACAGTCATGAACTCCCAAGTTATACACCCATGCCTTCCTCAAATAAAAAGCTGGACCAGTTGTTAAAGAGGGTACAGTGATAACACGTATGTATCTTTTGAAGCTGATATGCCTATCTCATTTTTTAACGTATCTTGCATTGCTTCAGCTCGCCCTAAATGTAACTCCTTTTCTGTCTTTAATTTCTTTAAAGTATCTTCATTTTCTTTGGAATTCTCCATCTTTACCTCTAGTCCATCACATATTTTACAGGTATCGCTTCGAGGTATCTTGAAACCTATGTTAAATTCTGAACAAAATATCCTTCTATATTTATCTTGACTTATGGGTAATAGATTTCTTTCAGCACACCAAGGTTTGTAATACTCGTGATATAAAGAAGATATATTTAGATCATGATCAATGTATGTTTTATGAGGGTTTTTTTTCTGCTATAATGCTAATGTATTTTGGAATGCTATTAATATGATCCCGAGCCGACTGACACGCCTCTTTCGATATTTTATTATGACGCTCCGCGAATTTTCCTCTTTGATCTGATTTAGGTGTTGTTAAACCTGCAACCATTTGTTTCTGCAGCAGTTGTAAGCGCTTAGGAGAAGTCAAACCATAGATGGACATAAATTCTTTTTGCATACTTTCACATCAAAACCATTGACTTTCACAAAGTAATAAAAACTAAAATTTCGGGAAGACTTAGCTTTCTTTGTTTTCTTAGGATATGAACGTTTTTTAGCTTTCCGCTTCATGCAATAAAATAAGTATGAGTTCTGTTTGTTATAATCTGCAATGTTCCAAAATCCGTCAAAAATTTGGTTTTCTGTACCTTTAAGCAGCATCCTACAGGTTTTTTTGCATTCACAAGGCGGACCCAAGACTCTCGCTGAAAAATTTTTACCTTTCTTGGTTGTATAGGATGAACCAAGATTTCGGCGCGTCTTTCTTAAAGTGTATTTATCTATATTTTTCCTTCGCCACCTACTTTTTGTTTCTTTTTCAGGGGTAGGAAGATCGTCACGGCTCTTTTTTCTTGGGATTTCCTGAAAAAAATGCGTCGTTAATGGCAGTTGCTATTCTAAACATATTTTGAATGGTAAAAAATATCTTAATAGTGTTATTGGTTATGCATGTGTAGCATCATAAACTTTATAAAACATCACAGCATGCCACCAACTACTAAAATAGATATAAAAAAATCAGAAAAAGGATATATGCCACAAAATAAGCCACATGACTTGCAAAAATATATACACAAAAATTACAGTAAAAGGGTGTATGCCACAAAACCTAAACAACGTACCTGTTGCTACTCGGAGGGCGATGAACTATCTTCATTTTCACTTACAACATAATCCTTGTCTTTTATGCTATCATCTGAGTCCCAATCACTGTTACTTTTTTCACTTAAATCACTTGAAAACTGATAAAAATCACGAGAACATCCGGCACGTGGTTCACTCATGATGGTGGCTTGTAACCTTTTCTTGAAAATGACCGATTTGCTGCAGAAATTGTAAAAATGACACATCACCACACTAGCGCCATCTGTTAGAAAATCGTCAAAATAAATTTTGTGTGGCTAGTACCCTTATTCCTGAATCATTTAAATAGAAAATATTGATTTTTATAGTTTTGTGGCTTGTACCCTTTTCACGCCAAGGGCTTCATTTCTACTATTGTAAAGTCCATCTGTGGACATAGTGTATATAAGTTTTTCTAAATCAGTTTAAAACTCAATTGAAATAATACATTTCAGTTTGTTTTACCACCATTTTTACTCTTTTTCAGTAAAATAAACTAAAAATTTAATTTAATTGTCAAGTTATAAAGAACAAACATATAACATCCAACAAAATTTATTAGAAAATTAAATCTAGAACTTTTATCCATTGTTAATTGTTAAGAATTAAAGAAGAATTTGGTACCTACTCTCATATAACATATAATAATATTGTAGCGGCACGGCACTGCTTTTAAAATCTAACACCTCAAGTAAATATTCCGGCTGTGCCTGCTACAAGGTAATTAATTTTAGGGTTCAGGAGAACCTTGTTGACATATGATTTATTACATTAAACACTTTAAAGAATTATAATAGAATTTATTTTCTTAGTTAATTTAAAGCAAATCTGTACTGATAATAAAAAAAAACACTGATAAATTTTAAGGGAGCACAAATTATTTTAAAACACTGTAAAACACTGTGTACATATTTTAGATTAAGTATAATTACGGGAGCCACCCGAGCAATCACTAATTCCAAGTTAATTTTTATAAACCGTTCAATATTTATTCCACTATGTCACGACACTTACTTTTGTTTCAATTTACTACCCTTTGACTTAATTCCACGACCGTTTCAATTTACTACCCTTTGACCTAATTCCACGACCTCTTTAACCTATTTCCGACACTTTTACGGTACTGACTTTTAGCGTTTCTAGCCGTTTGAATTTTCACTACTCCGGATCACGGACCGTACTACCGACTGACAGACTTTTCCGAGTTTCACAGTTTTCCAGATGTATATCGCGTAACGTAGAATGTACTGAATTTTACGGAATTATCGTGCTCTTTTTATACTATCAAACACGTGTACAAAACCCCAAATGTTTACCGAACATCAAAATTTAATAAGACATTAATTGGTCAAAAACACTTAAAATTTTATTAGCGATCGCCTTTTTCCAAAATTTATGAGACATTCTGTCAAATATGTTATCTTATGGGCAAACGGGACAAAAATCATAACTTCTGTTTGACAGTATCGATTTTAATAAAACAAAAACTACTGGATAACTAAAGCTATTAGCTATAATTTAATTTATATTAGTAAGCATCAAACATAAGTTTTTTGTTAAATTCCTGTAGGATAACGTATTATGAAAACTGCTTTTAATCTTGACACATTAGATAATTTTGTAAATTACTTTGCGCAGAAAAAAACCTTTAATATTATTACACAATATTACGTAACGTTTGATCTAAACTTGTTTAATAGGAAAAAATATATACAGCGCGATACAATTTTCAGCGCATAGAAATTTTCCATGTATTGAAATTATGTAGGTATAGCTGTACAAAAAATTAATTTAATTGCAGAGACCTAATTGTAAGTAGGTATAATATATCTACCATAAATAGTTGTTGAAAATATTTTTAAATATAGTTAACAAACTTCAATAATATCGGTATCATGTTTAGATTTTTAGACAGTAAAATGTTGTAAAATATTAATTATACATTATCAGCTATATGATTATTTTTACTTAAAGATTTAACAATAAATAAGATGAACTACTATTTATTTAAAGAGTAATTGGAAACATAACTTAATCTATAAAATTGAAAACAACCAACTTATTACATACCTACTGTATATTTGAAAATGAAGTACATAAGAGAAAAAAATTATTACAATATTATATTCAAATTGTTGTATGTCTACTACGACCGAACTTATTTTGAATTTACCTATCATGTAATGTGAGGTACTTTTGGACTTCCTCATTATCAAGTCTATTTTTTTACTATGAACTAGTTTTCTAAAATGGGCAATAAAGGGTTCTGAAGTAATTAACAACCTTTTAATTAAATCCTTGTTACTTTCGATCCTGGAGCATTTTCTGGTATGAGACAATCGACTCTTTCTTACCTCTTTATGACGAGCCTCCAGAGCATCTTCCGAAAGTTGTCCAATAGGCAAAGAAAATGAACTGATTATTTCACATCCGTGTTCTAAAACTTTATGCACTGTATTTGGCATATAATACCAACTGTACAATTCTAAATACAATTTTTTTGTGTCATTTAAGAGTTTTTTAAATTCAACTAAATTTATTTCCGAGCCACTAGAAAGAACCCTAAGTATGATTGAGAACTTAAAAATCAAATTTTTATTTATACCCGTTATTTCGGAGCTTAACTCATAATTTTCGAAAAAGCGCCTTGCAGTATTGCCGTCATTAGTAGAACCATATCCTGGCTTTGGTTTGTCGACTATTAGGCCCATTTTTGCCTTAAATTCGGTTTGAATATTTTTTTGTTACTTTCTACTAACTGCTTGTTTTCAGTTCCTCTAACCTGCCATGTTTTTACCCCTAATCTATAGCCAATATGTAATAAACATTCAAAAAATCGGATGTGGCAATGTAAAGTAGACAAACCAAAGCGGAAGTTTTCCATTTTTATTGGTCGACTAATGACACTGTTCATCTCTCTCGGTGTAGCTTCACATATGATACATTTTTGATTGGAGTTTGTATTTGAAAGAACATTATTTACAGCACCATCGATCATAGTAAAAATCATGTCACAAGTTACATAGCATATATTACCGAATTTATCTGGAATTTCAATTTCCCGAATTTCATTAATTTTATCCAACATTAATTTCTCCTCTGCGCGAAGAAGTTCAGGATTTTCTTTTTTAAAAATGAATTTAATTGGTCTGCAATACAAGGTAGACGAAGTGCGAGGATTAACCCATAAATCCGTATTTCTATTTTCGGAAATTTCTATAAGTCTTAAGGGAACCATAGCCACTAGAAACAAATATTCATCAGTATCTGAAATATCGCTGAATTTTTGTTTATATTGGCTATGACCGAGCTGCCATCGAAGCCCCACTTACACATCAATTTTAATTTTTTGGGCCATTTAGGTCTAAGGTCTTAAAAATACTAATAGTGGTCTTCTGAATAAGCTCTTGAAAATCTACTTCTGCAGAGGTTTCTGTAGCAGTAACTTTAGATGGCAAAAGGGAATTTTTAAGTTGGTTAACGGCATACAAACTTGGAAATAAATCTTTATGTACTTCATTTACAACTGTTCTTAAAAGGTTGTATTTATTTTCAGATAAATCTAAATCTAAATAGAGTGCTAAAGCTTTTTCTATGGAAAGACCTGATGTTTTTGTTGTGGATGGTGTTTTTGTAAGCTCCGCGGCAAATTGGATTTCTTCTGGGGTTCTATTATTGATAATATCTGAGACTCTTCTGATTTTTGTTTTAGTAGATGCATGCTCAAATTCACTTTGAGGCCTTCCTCTTTTTGTAAAGACTTTATTATAGGTCTCTGGAAGCTGAATTTTACTTTGCAGCCAAGAAGTATTTCTTTTTTAAATTTTTGTTCATTTCTAAATGATTCTTGCCACTTTTTCTCAAATTTTAAGCAGAATTGCCTACTTAAATTAAAAATGTCTTCTTGCATTTTATCTGAGAGACTACCAATTTCTACCAAAGAAATAATTTTTTCAAAAATGAATTTCTTGGGATTATTATTTTATTATTTTTCCAGATATTAAATACATCACATACTTTTAGTGAGATACTTCTATCTAAAAAAAAGCATTTTTAGGGCTATTTTTATATTATTTCTTAATACTTTTTGTTAAATCTATTTTACTAAAATATACCATTCTTAGAAGAGTTATGTTAGAGCAAATAAAACACAAAGTGATTGTCAGCTTCACTGCATTAATGAAATTTGAAATTAACATTTAGAAATATGGGTGTTGCATTAAAAATTGCTTTAGAGTTTTTTCTGCAAAAGGTTCATATCTTTGGATATTACAAGAATTTACAAACAATTCCGTCTCATAAAGCAAAAAAATTAAAATTAACAACCACAGCCATATTCTCTATACTCTATCCTCTTTTAAACCTCGTTTAGTTAAAAGAGCTCTTTTAAAATCTGTCTATCATATGACAAAATATGTCATTATATGTCATAATATAAAGAAATAATAAATTCTAGGAGGATATTTATAAAAAAAAGTAAACAAGTCGATTTAAAAATCAATTTGCCATTAAAATATTAAAAAGAGTAGTATAATATGCATTATTTTCATTTTTAAAATTACATTTAATCGCTTGGTCGCAGCTGGTCGCAGCTAAATTTGATTTTATTTAAAAGTATATAGTTCCAGCTTTAAAATAAAGTTAAAAGTACGAGGTGTTTTGCGAACTTTTTTTATATTGCTGATTAAAGTTAAAAATAAAAAAAAACATATTCCAAGTCATAGATTTTTAGATTGCAAGTTACTATATAAAAACAAAAGCTTCAATAAAAACTATAATTGAATTATAACGAGCATACCTTCAGTAATCCTATCCATATTTACTTCGTTTGAAAATAACTTGCTAAATAACTAAATTTTATAATTGATCTAGCACAATAAATAAATCTGATAAACAAGCACAATCGGGAAACTTGGAACCCAGATTTGTTTAAATGTCATTCTGTCCCCTGGCAACCGGGGTCAAAGCCAACTATCAATTTTATTACATTGATGCTTGCCCTATATACTGATATGCAAAATATACAAAAAAAAATTGTTGATTTTTTCTTTTTGTCCATTGTTCGCGGCCAGTAAAATTTTTGTAAACAAGTTGTCAAATAATTTAGGTTTTAATTATATATAGTGTAAGAAAATTTTATAGCCAATAAATGTTCTTTATTAAGAAGGGGTGAGCTTTCCTGCTTAATATGGTTAGGTTGCTTAGTCAGTTTCGTCGCGACTCTTGGATCGTTCAGTCAAAAATATTTGGAAAAAGTAGTTTAAAAGTGATCTGTGAACTTAGAAAATTAACTTTGGATTTTTACCCTTTTAGTGACTTGGAATAAATTAAAATTGTTTTTTGTTTCTTTTAACAGTAAGTTTTTAGAAGTTTTAGGAATTTTAATCTTAAATTTAAATTAATTTTATTTATATCTTTCCTTTATTTTATTTTCAATTATAAAATGATATTTTATAATTTATTTATTGTAGTGAAATTTTAATTTCCTGAGCCACTACAATTAAATAAAAATCAGTTTGCCTTTGCTTGATCATATTAAAAATTAAATTATTATATTTTTTTTTTGCACAAAAATAAAGTCAGTCTACCTTGCCCATATTCTGCTCTTACACAATATAATAAAAGTTATGATTACTTTAAAAGAAAATAAAATAATGAAATATTTAATATTAAGAGCATGGACTACCTGCCTTTTTGCAAATTACGTCTTATTCTTCCAAAAGAGTTAGAATCACCATTTTTGGTGTATGGGTTGTTTACTTGAATTACTAGAAGGCAGAGTTTTTGAAAAAGTAAATTTCAAAAAAAAAAAAAATTAAATCTCAATTTTAATAAAAACTTAAAAATAACCACTCCGCCGCCTTTCTATTTTTATTTTATTATTCCTACCTTTATGTGATATTTTTGCAAACATCTTCTGTTTTTTAGAAAAAACGTAATTTTAAAAAATATTTGATTTTGGTTAAAATCTCATCTGCTACTAGTAAAATTCACATAATCCGCCAACAACGCATTTCGAGTAAGTGAGAAAGGCGCAGTGGACGGCACTCTTTGTCGTCACGGCTGTTCATAAAAAAGTGGTGTAAATAGTTATTACTAAATTTTATTCTTTGTCGGCAAAATTTGACTTGGTGTATATTATTTTCATTTCCTCGTGAAAATTTATCACATTTAGATATTTTACGAAAGCAGTGTTTGAAACATTTATCTAAGTATTATTTTATTTTGTTTCATTTCAAATATAAACATGGGACGTTGCAAACTTGGTGACCCAAAACATTTGAATTTGTCTTTTAATTTATACTAATTTTATAAAAAGGTAAAGTTTGTAACTTTGTTTTTTGTTTGTTTTAAAGGGTTAATCTAATATAAAAATTCTTTACAAACAGAAAGCTACAGTATTCAGTAATGCTGTTATGTTATAGGCCAGTGGTGGCGAACCTGTTTGTATTTACTTGCCATTTTTGTACAAAAATTTAAAAAAGATGTCCTTGGCGTGCTATTAAATACCGTAAAACGGGGCGAGATTGATAGTTTCAAAAATATTTTTGGGATAAAAATTTTCCTAATTATTTTCTAATTATTTTAAAAATGCCATATTATGTGGTTATATCATGGGAGTTATTTGGTAACTCGACACACAAAAAAAATGGAGGAATAAGAACAAAAAAAATATATTAGGTCATATCAACCTTACCCACGGAATGGGGCGAGTTTGATACCCCCTTTGAAATTGCATTAGACTAAGTGTCTTCGAACGTAATAAGTCAATCTCGCCCCGTTTTCGATTTGGCTCACTAGATTTTTCTGTATGAAAGATCTTATTATTGGGGCGAGGTTGATATGTGGGGTGAGATTGATAGCATCGCAATCCTTTTTATTTAAATGATATTTATTAGTAGTAGTAGTAACTTAGTTATTTACAGGAAACAAATGAACATAACAATATTTCAATAGGTAGGTCAAGGTAACTTATTTTTATTAAAAAAAAAATGATGTAAACAAAATAGTAATTCTGGTAGGTAACTCAAACAAAATTACAGTTCTTTAACATCCACTGTAGCGGGAAATTCATATTCATTGCCATCGATCCTAACAGGGTCTGCTATAACTGCTATTATATCAGCTTCGGGGATTGTACTAAGATCATTTTCCACCAACTTAAATTTAGACCGTTCAGGATTTGTAGACTTGAAACCAACTACATTGACTTCAGTATCTGAAAATTGCGTTAAAATCTTGCAGACATATTTGAAACATGTTGACTTTCTTTTCCCAGCAAAAAACTTGGCTAGGATGAATGTTTCGGGCTTCAACAAATCTTTATCAGGTTGTATATACTCTATTTCCTCTAAACTTTTATCAACAACCTCCTCCCTTTCTTTAGTCTCAGCCGTAACATGGTCTACCTCTTCTTCTTCACTATCGCTTATTTCTCCGGGAGCTCTCGTGCTAACACTTTTTCCCGGTATAACATTGAGTCTTTGTCTTTTTTGTCTAACCCTTTCCGTATTATCATTACTTCCATACCTTTTTTCTCGCAGTAGCTCACCTAATGTATCGTTGATTTCTTGTTCTGGATTATGATTTAAATCCGGAATTTTGTCCAAAACTTTATAACGGTTAATAGGGAATATACCAGTGGCATAAAAACCATTTATAATATTCCTTTTTACACCTGCTTCGTTGACCTCCAGGTTTGTCTTTACTCTGAGTCTTAACCATGTCCATTTTTTCTATTGCAGCTTTTAGTAAAGACGGAAAAACCTCTTTGGCAATTCCGGTAGAATTATGATTTTTAATTTTATAGGCTGTTAAAACATTTCGCCACGCTACCTTGAAGGGTTTGAAAAATGCCACATCGAGTGGTTGGCAAATATGCGTAGAATTTGGTACTAAGCAGACGAATGCTATATTGTTTTCTTCACACTGGGTTAGAACACGATCATTGAAATGAGATGCCAAGTTGTCGCCAATAAGCACTTTCCTGCCCTCCAAACGTTTGGAATGTGGAAGAAATGACGAGGAAAACCAATCTTCGAATGTTACAGCGTCCATCCAACCGTGTGAAGTTCTATTAAACCGACAGCCTTGCGAGCAACATGCTTTGGTGCAGCATGGATATCCGCTTATTCCTCCTTCTTTCCAGGTATTATAAAGATGTTCGCTTTTATATATAACGTATGGTGGAAGAAGAGTTCCATCAGCAGATCCACAAATCATTATAGATGTGCAGCTCTTTGAATAATTGATGATATTTTCGGGATATTTAACTCCTCTTCTATAAACAAGCTTCTTACTTCCGGGGTCGTCACCAACATTTGTTTCATCAAAATTGAATATATTACTGGGAGGAACATTGTTTAAAGTTTCTTCCAAATTATCAAAATAAGTTGACAGTGTTTCTCTGGAAACTTTCGCTCGGGCTTTTTATATTTCCGGCAACACGTTGTGATACTTGATCTTTATGGCGTTCCAATAAACTTACAGCCCAATCTTTTCCAGGTAGATTATTTGAAAATTGGTCTACCATTTTTCCTCTTCCATCGAGATACTTTTTTGCAAGCATCCTTATCTCTAACAAATCAAGGGGAAAACCCCAATCTGCGCATTTTAGAGCTGAATTAAGTATAGCTCTTTCTTCAAGTTTTGTAAAAACAGTCTGGCCGCCAGTACTTTTTATGTGTTTGCCATGATACCTATTATATAGAGTCCCATATGGTATTTTATATCGCTCTGAGGCCTTTTTTATGGAAAGCTCATCGTTACATATTTTTCCAATTGCTTCATTTAATTGGTCATTGATATAATTTCTATACTTCCGGGTGCCTGGCTTGCGCTCGTACTTTCGTACCATCTAAAAAGGCCAATAAATGATATTAGCGCGGTCAATAGATAAATTTTTTCAAAAGCTGGGCGAGTTTGATACCTATCAATGTCGCCCCACTGGGTGGATCAAACTCGCCCCACGACGCGTATCACCGAATTTCAAAAAAACCATAAAATTTATTAACAAAATTTCGATGATTTTATGTGTATAAATAATGACCCTATCATGTAATTAGAACAAAATTAATACAGTTGCAATACTCACCTTTGGGTACTCGAAGTTATAGGGCACACAGATTTACACCGAAAAAGTATCTTCAATTAAAATGGCCACAATACAAGGTATTTATAAGAGATTAGCTCTGGCGGAAGTTTTTGCCTTAAATGTAACATACAGTAAGAGTTAGGAGTTTGTATTTTTAGGAGCATATAGTTCCATATGCTGTTTAAATGCTGTTTATATTTTTATATTTTTCGGATAAACTGACTTCGATACTTTAACCGGTATGTCGATATATGCAAGGTAATCGTTTTACCCCGAGTATCGGGGCAAAATGATTCCCTATATAAAGTAAATAGCATTTTCGTGTATTTGTTTTAAAAGCTGAAATTTGTGGATATGAAAACCAGCAAGTCGTTTTATAAGTATTTTATTGCGGACAAAGCTAAATGGAACTAAAAATATTATAAAAATGTGAAAAACTTAAAACTAATCATTTTGCCCCACTAACAACAAAACTAATTATTGAGCTCCGTTTATATACCTACACGTACGAAGTTAATATAAAAATTAAGCTATTTTTTTCGTGGAATGTAGTAACTAGTGTTACAATTAACGTCACATATGTAATCGTCGTCGTTGTCGTCGACACCGGCGCAGGCGTCATGAGCCCATGAAGAACAGGAGGAACATTGAATCCATCCTTCATTAGGAGCTGCATATTTTTCACCACAAACCATACACTGCGTGTCGTCGTCATCTTCTTCTGATGAGCTGGATGTAGAAACAGTATAACTTTTAGGTGCATTCTTTGAGATACGCAAGCGCTTTGATTTATTTGGGGCTTGCTTGTTGACCCTAATTTGCTTCATCTTTTTATCATCACTTACTCTTTTTTGGTTAGGTCAGCTTGTTTTTTTTTCTCAAGATCCGCTTCTAATTCATTTTTATAAGGACTGCTTGTTATAATAGCAGCTTTTCCTGTTTTTCTTTTGATTATTTTCCTAGGGCCAGACATTTTTGGCAGAGGTCGTATGAAGGAAGGGCTTGCTACTGGAAAAGCCGTTTTTGAAATTTCTGGCGTATTTAATCGAAGTTCTAAAGATGAGTTGGAAAAAGGGCGTATGTTAAGAGGACTAATTACTAATGCTTCTGAATCTTGACATGACTTCGGAGCGATTTCACTAGGTTCTGGAGTGCGGATTTCTGGTAAATCTTGGTGGGGTTCGGTCCTGGAATGGCAAGCGCTACTTGTACTGGGAGCAGGCTCTGAGTTATTTTCTTGGGTTGCCAAATCTTGAAATAGATCATTTTCTGGAACATGAGCCATATCGGGTGGATCGATATCTGTGACTTCCGCTGCCGCGAAATCAAGATCTGTAAAAAGGCTGTCATTATAGGGAAATATTCCAGTTTTTTGAAAACCTTTTAGTGCATTTTCTGGCGTGCAAGATTTTAAATAGGCTTCACAAAAAATGGAACTCATTTGGAAAACAGAAACTGTTCGACCTGGATGATTATTAAGCCATTTTTCTAAACTCTGGTCAAGATAGCGACTTAGGGGAAACATAACTGCCACATCTAAAGGCTGCAGATGGTGAGTCGTATGGGGAGGTAGACATACTATTGCAACGTAATTATCCCTTGCCTTTAAAATCACTTTTAAGTTTTTAGTATGAGAATTATGTCCGTCTAGGAACAAAACGACTGGATCTTCGGCGGTGGGTTTTGTATGGATTAAAAAATGATCAAACCATTCTGAAAAAACCTCAGTATTCATCCAACCCGACTCATTGCAAGAAAAAATTGACCCAGGCGGTGCGCCATCCTTTAATTCTTCCTTCATTCTCTTCCGCTTAAAGATGAGTTGGGGCGGTACAAAGTTTCCTCCAGCAGAGGCACAAATTACTGCTGTTGTGGAGATGCCCCGCTCTGCTGAAGTAATACGGGCTACTTGTTTACGACCTGTTTTTGCAACCACTTTAGAATTCTTTGCGGGAACTGTACTTAAAGAAGTTTCATCAACATTAAAAATGCGATGAGCCGGAATACCCTTTTCAACCACTTCTGCTTTTACAAGTTTGTAGAATTTTGCAACAACTGGTTTATTAAACGCCCGGGCACGAGCTACTGAGGTTGCTTCCGGACTTCTAATGGTTAATTCGGGATGTCGCTTCTTAAAAGCCGTAAACCAATCTTGTCCAGCGGCTTGCTGGATTTTCGAAAATGGGTGATTTATTTTATTTACTTCTGCTAGTTGGAAAGCTAAACAACGAACGTCACGGGTTGTCAATCCATACATGCGTGTTTCCATGTGAAGAATATGGCTCACCAATTCAGCTTCTTGTATTTCATTAAACACACAATCATAACGTCCTAATCCTTTTTAGTAGGCTTATCGGGATTTTTCAAGCGCCGCTTCAGTGCCATAATGGGTACACCAAAATCCTTGGCTGCTGTTTTCTTACAAGAACCCTCACGAACTGCTTGGATTGCTGCCTCCATGCTTTCTATACTCCATGACTGCCTGTTGGTTCGCCTGACATAATTCCTTACCATTGTTTTGATCTGAAACAAAATTGTAGAAAATTATCTTAGGTAAAGCGCTGTATATGGGGTAAAACGATCTATGTAATCATTTTGCCCCATTATTTTAGGGGATCATTCTGCCCCACTATTTTAGGGATCCTTTTGCCCCATTTGTATCCGACACAATAAAGTTAACCTAACTTTTTTAAAAGAACTAAAATTGCAAGACTATTGACCAGTTTGTTCACAAAATTATCCTTTCTCATAGCTACTGTCAAATGTTTAAATACCTAACTGTTTTCTATCGATAAACGTGAAAAAAATGAAATGCTTACCTTATATCAAATCAGAAAAATTCACGATTTTCGTTAAATCAACGAAACACTTACGCACTGGTCGCTGTCACTCATAGTACTGAATCACGGTATTGGACGGCGCATATTGCCATGCCTATGACCACTCTCGTGAATACAGTGGCGCCAAACTGTCGTGGGATCGTTTGACCCCGGGGGACGGACCCAAGAGAACCAGGAAGAGTTTTTTCTCTAGAATTTTAAATTTGTTGTAGATATGGGGCTACTTGAATGTAAAAATTTGCCTGTTTCAAGAAAACGTCATTAGTTTTTTTGGAAAATGTGGTATCATATATGATACTTTTGGAACGTATAAATTCAAAAATTACAAAATCACACAAAAGTATAAAAGGTATTATTTATTGGTGAAATTCAAGAAAACAATTTCTGTCTACACTACAACATAAAAAAATATGGCAAGATGTGCATTTTGCAAAAGTAAGCTTCTTACAACCGGGATAACGACACTTTGACCTGCATTTCTGGTCATTTTTCATAAATTGGGGCAAATGTTGATTGCCGATTTTTCTAAACCTCTTGTCTGGTATGGGTTGCGTTCTTCTTTTTTATTAGGTACTTCGTTCTCTTCATCAGAACTGTCATCGTCTCTTGAAGCACTGTCCCAAATTAAAGATTCTGCTATAGATAGCTTAAATTCCAAATAATCTAAAATATCTTTTTTGGCAAAATTTGCAGCAGCCGCATCTTGTCTGTACTCTAGCCATGCTGATGCAGTAGCAAAATCAAGAAAGTGAAATATGGTACGAACGGTCCATTTGTTGGTTCTGTTACGCATTGAGTATTTACCTAATACTCGATCCAAGAGATCCACACCTCCCATATTGATGTTATATTGTGCCACAATGGCCGGTTGTTTTATTTCAATGTGTTTGTTATCCACTTTGGACCATCTTCGGCATGTGTTTTCAGGTTCTACTGAATAATTTGATGATGCAAAATGAATCGGTTTGGAATCGAACCATTTAATCAAATTTATTTTACCATCTTCTCTCACCAGTTTATCATTTGAACCCCTGCCTAATTTTTTTAACTGACCATCTGTCAAGAATGTAGCATTTTTGGGTAATCTATTTGCCATTATTGTCCCAGCCAATGTTAAATTGCGCGATAAAAGTGTATCAATGAGGGGAATGGACGTAAAATATCTGTCAGTGAAAACAGATACACCCACAGGAAGCGTATCAGTAAGTTTTAATACCATTCTTCCTCCAACATCTAATTTTTCTGGTACTGGAAACAAGACTGATTCAACTGCAGACCCTTTTCCCTCGTACATGTAAAAGTCCAGTGGAATGCCCGTTGGGGTAGTCATGACAAAATTTTTAATCCTACCGGGTTTGGCTTGCCTCGAACAAATTGCCTCATCATAACATGTCCGTGAAAGGGAATCATTTGCTCATCAATAGAAACATTTTTGGTTCGTGCATTTTCACGACAACCTTTCTGGACCATATTCATTATTGGGCGTACCTTCCAAAATCTATCAATTTTTTTATCTTCTTCGGAGTAAGCATTATCATCGACAAGCTTTAAACGTTTCCGTACCTGAAAAAATCTATTTCTAGTGATGGTATCAGAAATAATAGGTACCCTGGTGTCATTTGCCCAAAACATTTTTAGACGCGGCAGTCCATAAATACCTATGAGCATGGAACTTCCAACAAATTTTTTAAGTTCTTCAGCAGATGTTTCTAATGAACTACCAGTCTTGCTTACTTCTCTCATGTTTGTGTAGAGAGCCATATCATCAAAAAATTGCTGGATATATATTTTTGAAAGTAACTAATAGGCTCTTTGATATCACTTTCTACATTTTGATCATCAAAATTCACAGTTGTGACTTCAAAGCGTTGAGAGCGTGACCATTTTTTTTTCGATGCTGGAAGATATCGGGAAAGTGGCTCATCATCTGATGAACTATATTCTTCATCTCTGGTAAAATCCGGTTCATTGGGCAGTGTGAGATCGTGTTCTTCATCTATCTGTACAAATTCATTTTCATCAATATCTGACTCATTTAGATCTAGTTTATCAGCAATTTCTTGTAACTCCTCTGGTTTTAGCGGTCCTAAAAATAAAATATTTGCATAATTAAAGGTTTCTCAAAACAAAAGTAGACATATCAAAGCATGAATCCAAAATACGCGGGAAATTTTCAAAAAAAAACTTTTAAAAACATCGTGAAAATAGCTAAAATTGTATTCATGCAGTTCCAAGGTATCACTAGTGATACCTACATTTATTTGTATGATATCTCTAAAATTATACAAATATAATCCCAACATTACACAAAACACTGTTACCTATCATATAAACAAGTAATTTTATTTAGAAAAAATAATATTTTGTCAATACTTACTTGTATCTTCATGTTTACGCATGGTGATGTCACTTGCAGCTGTTTACTGATCAAATCACGACGTGCTAATAACGCTCCAAAGAGTTGTCCGGACGCGCAAACCTTTTTAACGTATGTTAGCATATGTATCGTATGTGATACCACCCGGTCTGTGCTGCGATATTATTTACGTTCCAAGAAATAAATTAGAAATCAAAGGTATCACATATGACGTAAACTTTTACGTTCAAAGATCGCAAGCTAAATTCAAATAAAAAAAATAGAACAAAATAACCTCAGTTTTGATCACACCTTTGTGTAGTAGTTATGGAGCCGCCAGCTTTTAAGGTTAACAGTCGGGTGGGGGTGGGTTGTTAAAATTATGTGCGCCACGTACTCTTAAATTTTATTCCATAACCACTATGTGGTTTAAGTTGATTGTTATATATAAAAAAAAATATATGTCTTTATGTAACCCTGAATGACAACTCAGAGCACGAAACTATTGTCACTCGTTGTGAGTCAAAACCTATTAAGTATTTTTATCAGACCTGAAAATGTTTTAAATAAAAAAACAACAAAAAAATTCTACTGACAAAATCTATTGACTTTTAAATTAAAGCAAAGGAACAACAAAAAGTGTTTTAAATTAATAATCACAAGAGAGCTCTTTTTTTTTTGTTTAATTAGTAAGGACAAAAGAATAATAAAATAACTAAATGATCATAAAGAAGTTCGAAACGTTAATAATAATTAAACCAATGTGAAACTATCTCAAATGAGTTGGCAAAAGAATAATTATAACACCAGAATTTAAGAAAACAAAAAAACAAAAAAAATCAATAAAAGAACTAATTGTTCTTAGCGAAGGTGTAATTGCAGTCACCTCAGCTAAAAAAAAAAAAGGGTTCCTATGTGTTAACCTTTAAGTAAGTTGTTAATTAATTATAAATAATAATAATAATTAAAAAAATTAATTAATTAATAGTAATTTAGAATTTCTATCAATAACAAAATAAAATCAATAATGACTACTTGTTATTATCAACGTTTAAACTTTCCTTTTAAAAACAAAATAAGTAACCAAAATATTAAATTATATCTCAAAATGAATGAAAGACTAGAGTGGAACAACAATTAATTTGGAATTTAAATTAATTAAATTATTAAAACCACGAAGCAAAAATTATCACAGTCTAAGCTGTTTAAAAAGTCAAATGAAGTTTATTTTTAAACTATCAAAACTATTTAAAAGTAAGCAATTTTTAGAGCTCACAACCAATTGGAAGAAATATTATATAAATTAATTTTTAATACGTAATACTACCTATACCAATAGTATATGTAACAGTTAATCGCACTGTCAGACCTTTATTTGTGTTTATGCGCAACCTACCTCAATGTACGTACACTAGGTTTACATACGTCGCACAACATCTTAAAAATAAGTAAACCTTTTAATTAAATAGAGTCAAAATATAATATACCTTTATAAAAAAATTAATAGGATAAACAGGTTAAAAAAAAAAAAAGTTCAGTAACTGTAGAAACTTTAGCTTGAAAAACTCAGTTTGATAAAAGAATATAGTGTTAATGACTCTTGGTCCAGCACCTAAGGTAACGGTTTTAAGTTAACTGTGTGATCTCTATTTAAAGCGTTTTGAGCAGTGGTTACGATGCTTTATAGCAATTACGTTGGCAACTTGGACCAAGCGACAATAACTTAGGAAAGGAGAATATATATTTATACGAATTAACTTTGGTTTTTCTTGTCTATACTCGTACAAAAAAAATGCTAATAAAACTTCATCTTGAGTAACGTGGAAAGGTCTTACTTGGTTTCGATGGTGTTATGACTGGTCTTACTCGACTCCTAGACGGGTAACCTTATGACAGCGGCAAGTAGGTACGGACAGCAAAAGAAAGTTGAGCTCGTACGGCAGCAAATGAAGTCGCAAGGGTAGTGTAGCGTGTGGTTGAAAAGGTATGGGTGTCTGTTAACCTCACGGCTAAAGGTCCAACAATAAAACCCTGTAAAATATATCCGTCTAAACTTATGGTTTCGAAACCCAGAAAAAAAAATGACTATCCTTGAGTCACAAAAATTAACTATGGAAGATTTTACAGTTCAAGAGAAAAAAATGACAAAAAAAAAGGACTTTAGTTTAATACCCAAAGATTCTACAAAATATATAAAAAACCTTTAATTGAAGAAGGAATTTACTGGAATTACAAAAAAACGAATCTTACCTCCTCAGAAGAAGGGTTTTCTGCAATTATTTCTCAAAATTAGGTTGTGGCAATTACGTGCTTGAAGTAACCAGATGAGTACAGTTGTTCGGTACTTTTGAGTTACGTCGGTGTAATAGAATGTTCCCAAAAATTTGGTAGGATTACAAAGAAACCATAAAACTCCAGACTTTGTACAATCCTTTTGTCTTTTCAATTAATATGATCCTTCTATACGAAGCTACTGCTTCCTCAAATACCCATAGGAATCAGAACAAAAATTTTTAACTGAAATGACTACAATTACACCTTATCTTTCGCTCTCAGCACGTGCTTTTTAACTGACCGACTGTTTTTCGCGTTCGCTAGAAATTTCTTAGAGTGAAGAAAAAAACCAAAATCGCACAAAAACTACATTCCACAAACCTCCATCCCTTGAGTTCAACGCAGATTTTTCAAAACTTAGACATAAACCCATCCCTCTTCCCCTTATTGTAGTTTGTCTCTCTCACTTAGTACAATTTTAGGAAATAAAATAAATAAAATGCAAAAATCAAGATTTAACTATATGCAACCCATAAACCTTCATGTATCCGATGTTGTATACACACTTAGGGGCTCGGTCCCGTCATGAAAGTAGAATGAAATAAGAAATGTCAATCAATTCAATAGTAAACAAATCATTTAAAAATCTAATTAAAATGAATCCTGAGAATAAGTTAAAATTTAGTAATTTGACTATTTAATGTATTTGTGAAGAATGTATACTACGATGAGACTGTAAAAATATGAATCAGGAGAAAACATTTTGAGGTTATACCGGCTTTTGTAAACAATGTTATTTTCAAAATATGCCTGTTTTTCAGAAATTTATTGCTAAAACTGGAAGGAAAATAATAATTTATGACTTTAAATGATATCTAGATCTCAGTAAGTAACTGTCTTTTCTTTTTTTTTTTAAAATATATCTTATTTTAACATAATTCATTCTACTGTGCACGAGGCAGTTCCGAATAGATATTAAGTGCAATTTTTAACCGTTACTTACACTTGTCGACAGAATTTTGGGTACGGGGCTGTTTTCGCCATCTGCCTCCATACTGATTGGGGTTTCTATTGTTTCTTTTTCTCCAATATTTTCCTCTTCCTTTTCCATTTTTTTTCTTCTGGTCTCCTATCATTATTTTCCTCAGTTTTCCTTGGCCTTTTATCATTATTTTCCTCATTTTTCCTTTGCCTTCTATCATTATTTTCCTCATTTTTTCTTTTTAGCAAATTTCTATTTTCTTCTCTTTTATTTTTTTTAATTTTTCATTATTATTGTTTTCTTTGTTTTTGTTTTCATTTTCGTTTTCTTTATTTTTGTCTTTCTTTTCGCTTTCTTTATTTTTGTCTTCCTTTTCGTTTTCTTTGTTTTTATCTTCCTCTTCGTTTTCTTTGTTTTTATCATCTTTTTCGTTTTCTTTTTCTACTTTCTGTTTTATTTCTTCTTTTTGTTTTCCAACTCTTCTTTTTTTCAATTTCCTTATTGCTTTGTATTTCAGTAGTATTTTCACTGTTTTCTGAAAAAAAAAAGAATAATTATAGCTCTGGATGTACCTTTTTCAAAATTTATTTTTAAAATATATAATATAGGGTGTTTCCTAGCTATGGTACAGAATTTAAAGCAGTGAATTCTTATGACTTTTTATAAAGAAAAGTAAGTAATTTTACGTTTGCACTTGCTTCATTTCTAAGATACAGGGCATTAAAGTTTTTAAAAAGAGTTGATATAATTACACCAGCACACACAAAAAGTTTTTTGTATACCAGACACGACCTATCTACCGGCATGTGTTTTAACCAGCTGAATACGAATTTTAAATTAGTTTAGGCCGTAGATTTTCCTATTTTGAGTAACTTGCAAAAATTTGTAAGAAATGGCGAAAATTTTCACCCATTTTTTACGGTTTTTGCAAGCTACTCGAAATTGAGACTTGTACGGCCTAAACTGACATGAAATTGAGATAAGTCGCGTCAAGTGCATATAAAACTTTTATTTGTGTATTAGTGTTATTAAATGTAATATGTTTTTAAAGCTCTATTTAAATTAGAATTATGGGCTGGATTAGCGTGTTAGAGGGCACTATAGCCAATATTACTGAGAAAAATTATGTTATTGATCTTTTAAAAGGTTTTTATTTTTTCCGAATTATCAAATAAAAATGTAACTTTTTAGTTTCTTAAACTTTTGACATTTTAACTTTTACTTTAAATTTTAAAGAGCAAAAAAAAGTTCTTCACCAGCTTTCTTTCACCTTCAATACTTTCATTCAGATACTTTAAATTTTGAAGAGCAAAAAAACCTACTTCAAACTTCCCAAAATTTAGCCATATTAAAAAACATCAACATACTCGCGTACCTAAATTTTACGACGCGTGCCACCTAGGGCACGCAGTGCCATTCGTTCGCCATCATTGCTATAGGCTATATTTTATTAGGATTAAACAAAAACATTAGGAAAAAATAAAATTAACGCCCAACAAAGTGTTCGAGTCGGTTAGTAATACATAAAATTTAGTACTTACTAACCACTATATAACAACGTTTAAGCCAAGACCATTCATCTTAGACCATAGAGATAAATTATCGATGTCAGATTGTAATAAGTCACAGTCTGCGCGGGTGTGAATTTCTTCATAGAGTTTCAGGTCATCAGCAAACATCAGGAAGCTAGACTCACCCACAAAATTGCATATATCATTTACATATAGTAAAAATAGCAGCGGTCCACAGTGCGAGCCCTGGGAAACACCCGAAGCGGGTTTAGCCAATAATAGTGAGTGATCAACCCTATCAAATGCCTTGGAGAAATCAGTGTAAACACTGTCAACTTGTAGTCTTTTCCCAAAGGCACCCAACAGATGATCCTGGTACGTCAAAAGACTTGTCACTGTAGAACGCTCTGGATAAAATCCATGCTGTCCCTCCAAGATAATTCCCCTACATCCCCACGACAAAGATGATGTAACTAGTGCATCAAACAGCTTGGGTATTGCAGATTGCACACAAATACCCCTGTAATTTTTAACATCACTGCGGTCCCCAGACTTAAAGACAGGAGTTATAAATGAATCTTTCCAGAAATTTGGAAAAATCCCTTGTTTAAGAGAGGTATTAAATAATATATACAATGGCTTGCTCAATGTATAGACACATTCTATTAAGAGAAAAGATGGTATTCCATCAGGGCCACAGGAAAGTTTAGACTTGCAGTCAAGAATAGCATTAAAAGAGATTTGAAGATCGATATCAACTTCCTGCAAATCTATATTATGATCAAGAGATGAATAATAATCGGGTACCCGCAGCTGGGTATCTGCATACACAAACTCGGCAAAAAGGTTAACAGTCTCAGCACCACCATTACCAGTCCTGTTGCCCAGATGCATGGCAGCTGGATAACCCCTAGACTGCCTTGAATTATTTACGTATCTCCCAAATCCAGGTCATTATTAATATCATTTTGTATTCTTAAAATATAATTACTATAACATTCCTCTCTTAACTGGCTTACACCTAGACCTTATATTAGAAAACACAATATAATCACTATGTAACTTAGTTTGCATATACTTTTTATGTGCTATTTTCTTCTCAAAAACCAGTGCCTGAAGTTCTCTGGAAAACCAAACTGGAAAGTTGGAACTTTAAAATCTCTCAATAGGTGCACAGACATTAATAAAGTCATACAGAACAGAATAGAACTGTTCCGTAGCAATATTGACATCGGATCGATCCAGCAAGGTATCCCAGTCAACCCCAGCCAACATTTCATTGAGAAGAGTATAATTACAGTTTTTAAAGTCATGATAGTATATGTCATACTTTAAGTCTTCCTGCACATACTTTAAGGGAATACTTACAATGTAAGCTGCATGGTGGCCCGTAACATTAAGAAGCAAATCCACAGCAGCCCCAACTATTACATCCAATTGATTAGAAAACACAAGATCCAAAAACACTCTATTAGAGTTGGGAATGCTGTTGATCTGCAACATGTTAAGGTAAGCCATGATGTTACATAATACATTTGCACAGCTAGCAGGGGGACAATGGACAACTATTTCCTGATTCATTTCACTCCAGGTTGCCTCTGGTAGATTGTAGTCACCCACTAAGATTAATTGAGCATCACTACTCATCTCGGAAAGGTGAACTGCAGACTCAGCATGGTGAATATAAGCCTCCGGGGGAGTTGGGTGGTAAGTTAACTACACCAAGAATATATTTGGCAGGACCGCAAACCACCTTAACAAACACCTGTTCCACATCAACATGGAATATCGGCAAGCGTACAGATTTAAATTTTTTATGCACTGCAAGAAGGACGCCACCACCGAGAATTTTATCACTATTATCCACATTACGATCAGTGCGATAAACATTGTAGTTACTTAGTAGAAGTTCAGAATCTTTTATACTGTCACATAGCCATGTCTCCACCAAAAATAGTATATCATAAACTGAACTTGCCACATTTTTCGAAAACTCCAAAATCTTTGTCTTCATACCGCCAACATTCTGAAAATAACAATTTAAATGGCTTGGTCCAAATTTACTCCGTTTTTTGATGAATGGTTATTACCCTGCTCTCTACTGTGCTGCATTTGAACTATATGCGGGGTGCCATTCTTATAACTTGCAACAATATTGTTTTCTCCATTTTCTTTACGTTGCTTCAATTCTTCTCTTAACTTTTTATACTGCTTTTGCTGAGAAGGCGTAAAGTCAGCAGTGATGCTTATGTTTGTACCACTAAGTCGTCTTTTAAGTCTAAGGCATTCCTTAACCTTAGCTTCGTCAGGAAGAACCACCTTCATTATTTTATTGTTAGCAGTTCTTTATTAGCAGTCCTCCTACCGACCCTAATAACTCTAACTTCCATTTCAACATCTACAGCAAGTTTTTCCAAAATATTCCTTACTTCCTGCTTATCATGACTAACTCTGACAGCCACGTCGTTGGAGTTACTTTCTTCGGCATTGTAAACCATGATATTTCTAGCCCTCGCCTGCCTGTCCTGCATCTCCGAGACAATATCAACATCCAAACAATCTTCAGCCACCCCGAACGATCCAGGAGCCATGGAAGCCATGGAAGTACCTGTTGCTCTTATACCAAGGCCCTCTTGAAGCCTACTAACATCACTCTGCAGCTCAAACACTTTAGCCTCCAAAAGCTCAATTTTTGCATCCCTGGCACGAAGACTCTCACTGATCTCAGAGAGTGTGGACTGAAGGTCTCGCTTTTGTTCAAACAGAAGATCAAAGATACAAGAAATCACAGAGAGAACATCCTTATTAGTAGAGTTCGGTTTCTTCAGTAAATTGGAAATTTAATCCCTTAACTTAACCTCATTTTTTCAGTGGATACTGCTGCGTTCGCCACTGAAGCAGTTGAAACTAGGGATTCACAGTTTTTGTCCGATCGGTTATCGTTAACGGATGTTAAATCGAAAGATGAGCTACCCCGATTAACGGTGACAGAGCCACTACCAACACCAAACGACAGTCGTTTAACCTCACTTTGTGAACAGATTTTACATTCCCAATTATGGGATTTAGTTCTCTTATGCATGGCACAAACTTTATCGTATTCAGATTTAGAAAGACCTGTGCATCCTTTATGCACCCAGAAGCAGCACGTAGAACACTCTATTGAGGCTTGATTGCCTTTAATATCACGGTCACAATAACAACAAATGCACACATCCGCCATTTATTTGAGAAAATTATTAAAATATGATAAAATTGGGAAAAAATAGTGTTTATTTGTATTATAAAGTTTAAAAGGCTTACAAACACCATTTTTTATTATTTTTACCACATTTTAAGTATTTTCTCAAAAACTGGATTTTTTACTACATACAAAATGCTGGTATGTCTGGATTTAAAATGCGATTTTATAAAGAAACGGTCAAAGAGATCGAATTAAAATGAAATGGTCAAAGCAAAATGTCAAATTTCTCACTGTAAAAAATGCATACAATAAACCAAAAAATGTTTATTTTATAAAATACTGTATAATTATGACTTACTGCGGAATTATTTGCCTATGGAGAAAAGCATTGATATGAGTTAATTTAAATGCCCAATTATTATTATTATTGTGGCAACCATTTAAAAGATAAAAATAAAATACATTTTTTTATTCTAACTTTGAAGGTCAATAACTCCCCAAGGAAGCCCGATAGACCTTTTTTTATATGAAGTACCAACATTATTTTGGCTCACTCTATCACTTATATCATTTTTGACCTCACCTTTCCGGACACCCTGTATAAAAAATCTGTTTTAATGAGATCATTTTTGTGAAAAATGTATCTTAGAGGCTAATAAAGTTAACAAGCATATACGGCAAATCTATTAATAACACCAAATTTTAAATTTTTGCTTATACTTTTATGTAAAACTATGGTATTAATTTTATCTGTATGTTACCAATGAATTAAAATATATATTTTTTTATTTTTACAACATTTTCTTTTAATACATTTTTTAAAGTTCATAACTTAATTACTAAGGAACTCAAATCATCGAGATTGATTTCTATCTCTAGGACATGGACAGCTATTAACAATAATAGTAGAAAAAATACCCATTTGACGTATTTCAACTTTCTATTTATTTTACGGAACATTCTGAAAGTCTCGATTCTTATTATACAGGTTGACGCACCATACACACCTTGGTGTATATTACTAACTATAAGTTCAGGGTGATAAAGTGAGCCAAAATAATGTTAGTACTTCATGTGAAAAAGTTCTATTGCGCTTCTTTGGGGAGATATTGATCCTTAAAGTTAGAATAAGATTTTTTTATTACGTGAATGAAATGAGAAAGGCTTCAAAATATCGATTCAAACTATTAATAGGTTTTTTCTATTCTATTTTTCTTAAAGACCAATATCTCCCTAACAAAGTGCAATAAAACTTTTTTATATAAAGTACTAACATTATTTTGGCTTAATTTATCACCCCTATCATTAATAACCTTAACTTTTCGGACACCCTGTATAAAAAAATTAAACACAAGCTGGTACTTAGGAAGTGAAATATATTATTTTGGTAAGTTTTTAGAGAAGCTAAAATGTACAGGGTATTCTTTTTTAAATAACATGGCTTCCCTATATCGAAAACTAAAATTTTGTTTCTTTTATTTGAGCAATATAATATAATATACAAAAGCAACAATAAATAAAGTAGGTTTTTTAAAATGTTGTTTTTATCATGATTTAGGTAAAAATCCTCAATATCCTAAAAACCCTATACTGTTTGTATATGGCTAAAAAAACTAGCCCAATTTTTATTCCTATAATCCACTATTGATCTAATCTGATATACAAAGTATTTCATTTAGAAAACCCGGTATAAATCTTTTTTAGGAATCATTACTCCAAAAGTAACCTTTTATGTGTATAAATTAAAAAGCTTTTTCTTGGGCTATTAGAAACATAAAAATATAAATATTTTTATAATTTAACACCGTTGTTATAAAGAGACTAAAGCATTTGTGGTGCGCTACCCTGTATATACATTTCCCCAAAACCCTTTTAGCATAAACATGCCTGACTGCCACCACATAGATACATTTTTATATCTAATAATTCATGTTTTCTTGATTCAAATATTTAATAAATATATTTTGCTCCTGTACGGGGGTATATTTTGAATGGTGGCTGTACACTTCATTATTTGAGATAAAAAAAATATTTTAAATAAAAAATTCTTAGGGTTTTATAATAACCGCCAGGATTTGCTAAAGAATAAACAAATGACAATCGCAAAGTAAACCAATGAGCATAAACTTGGTTATTTTAAATGGAACACCATGTGTATTACTTAAACAACAAGTAGTTCTCTAAAACTTAATTAACAATAAATAAACCAAATTATTTAATAATGCTTTCAGATAATCTTTTCTTTAATCTGTAGAGCCTCCTTCATTTCTTATGCACATTTGTAATTTAAATAAAAGATTATCCGAGTTCATTATTAAACAATTTTGTTTATTTATTGGTATTTAAGTTTTAATAAAACTACTTGTTTCAGTAAAAAAAATAATAACAAAAAACATGTAGCTCCATTTTTTTTTCAATAAAATAATTATTATTTCAGACAATTTCTTTATTTCAAGCTAACCAAATAACAAAAAAAACATATTTAAAGTAATAAATAAAACCACAGCTCCATGTTAAAATGTCTATGAATCAGAGGGGCTGACTTTTCTAGGTTTCAGAGTTATATTCTGCGTTAACTCGTGGTCCAAACATAGACAAAATATTTATGGTGTCCCATTTAAAATAAAAAAGTCAGTGGTCATTTGTTTACTTTGCGGCTTTTATTTGTTTATTTTTTTAGCAAATCCTGGCGGTTCTTATGAAACCCTTATGGTAGGTTTACATCTGACATCTCAAACAATAAAGCCTGTAAACTCCGTTCAAAATATAACCGAACACCGTGTACAAATACTATGTCCAATTTGTTAATCCCGGGGTCTCTCCTTATCGCTCTCCGCCCGACATGGGCTTCTCATATAGTTCATGTAAGTAATGCACACGTGTCTGCGAATTTAAATATTCTACACAGCTGAGCCAATCTAATGCATGGCCCAGCTCTAAGCAGAGTCGAAAAATAGAGAGGCCGCGTGCCGTACTTAGCTGGGGGACTGGATTTCGGCCATTATGAATCTAACTTTATGCAAACAGGTGCAGTGCTCCATGGCAGCAGGTTTGCCGAATTTATCAAATGTGGTGTTTGCCGACTGATTATGAAAACTGAGTCGATCAGCTGGTAGTTTACCAAAGAAATGTGGTAAACAGTTTACACCTAAAATATGTGGACTTCTTCAATTATGGTTTCACTTAACTGTTTATTTATAAAAATAAATATATTTACAACTTAAAACTAAAATAGTAACAGTGCGTTACGAAGTCATGAATGTTGAATAATAAATCTTAATGTTCTTTTGCTTTGTTAAAAGTGCTACTTATACTAATTTCTTAATTACATTATAATGTTTAAGTACAGAGATTATCAGTGGACCCTTAATTGTCCAAGACTTTGCATTGGTAATCAATTATAAACAGAACAATATTTATTATTTATTCTAACTACTAATCATAATTTGTCTAGTCAATAGCGATTATACATGGCATGGGAATAATATATTCTTAAAATAATAAAATGTAAAAATAAGCTAAAAATAGGAATATAGGTACATTACACTATAGGTACATTACATCTATAGGTACATTACATCTATAGGTACATTACACCTCCTCTTAGAGGAAATTAAAAGAAAATTGTTACAGTTTTTCTTTTAATTTTGCTATTCTGTCACTTCTTCTTAAACTATATTTTTTCAGCTTCAATAGAGTTTGATTCATTAAATTCAATGTCAACTTCGGATTTAGAAGAGTTTTTGCAAATATTGAGGGTTAAGCAGTTAGTTATATTTTGACATGTATTAGAACATTTTGCATTTCTGATGCATTTTTTCTTTAAATACATAAATAACTTATACAATAAATACATAGTAAAAATCTTAAGTAAAGAACAAAGAATAAATATGAAATACGAATTATGGTAAAATGGTGTAGTATCTAAGGTTAATTTATCCGCTAAATTTTCCATATCTGATAGGCTTTTACTTGCTGTATTTATAGCTTCTTTTATCTAGACTTATAGTTTGAAGAGGAATTAGATTTAAAACGGTATTATTTTTCTTATTTTCTTTATCGCAACAGTCATCTAAGTCAATTTCAAAATCAGGAATAATAGCTTTAATTGAAGTTTCAAAATTTTCACTGTCAGATATTAGAGTTGTAGAACTAGTAAATAATTTGCAAATTCCGATCAATTGTAAGTATACCTGTATTACCTTTAGTAATATATTAATGGGTTCATTAGATAAGCAACTTATTGTTATTTCAGTTATCTTAGGTAAAACGTAAAGCCAACTGTTTGAGGCTTCTAGTTTATGCCAAATTTCTACTCAGAGTTTAGAAATCTTTTATCGCAATATTTTGATATATCATTTTTCTTGAAAATAATAATTTTGTTTCGCAAATTGGTCGAGAATGTGTGTGATAAATTGGCTGATTTGGGCACATTGCAATATGTTTATAAAGGGTTGGATATAATATATATTATACGGTTACTTTTAAACAAGCATTTGATTTCAACGTATTCGGCTAATTTATATGCATTTTCCTCGCTCAGAGGCATGACATAAGAAGTTGTACTTGTTAGAAAAGGTAAAGTTTTGATAAGTTCGTTTACTAATTGAATAGGCGTCATAACAAATGGATGTAAGGAATTTGATTTTGCAAATAAAATAGAATTTGTTATGGTCGAATATTCTAACTCGAGTTCATTAAGCATTAAAGTTAAAAGAGAAAATTGTTCTTCTAGTGTTTGTTTTAACTCAAGATTAAAGTGTCTTTCGTTAAGCTGAGTAACGAATGTTTGTATTTTATTAAAATTTTGGTTAAATAAATCTTTGTTGTGATTAAGAGTAGAAATTGAGTTGTTTACATTTAAGATAGTACTTTGGACAACATGAACTTGTTGTTTAAAAAGATCTAATAAAACTTTTTCGTTATGGTTAACTTTATCTATGACTTCATTGTAATGGTCAGCGTCATCCTGATCCATTGTACCAAAAACTGTTTTAAAAGCTGATCCTACTATGTTTAACCATGCTCTTTTTACGCGTCGGGGGTTACTATAACCAATAAGAGTTTTTAAAACTTGTTCTTTCTTAAAAATTGAGGGAATAATTTGACTTAAAGTTTTAATTTCTGTTTTACACATAGAGAAATCTATCAATAGGTTATGATTACATAATTTTAAAATTTTGTTTTAGGTAATGTCTAAAAATTGTAATTTGGAGTCATATACATTAAGATCTATATAGGTAACTAAATCCCAATTATTTTCTTTAAATTTAATAGTTCCTATCTCCTCATAATAAATACCAGCTGATTTTTCTATTCTTGTATTCGAATAAGTGGGGCTGCATTCCTTTATGAATACCCATAGCAACCACCTAAAATGAAATCGTTTTTTAGTTTACTAGTTTTAAACGATTGGAATGTATTATGGTAGGTTTGTTTTTTATTAAAACGCGATAGTTTACTGGGGAAATTTTTTCAAGAATTCGGTATGGACCTTTATAATTAGGGGTTAACTTTTTAGATTTACCCTTTTCTGTTTGTTCATTTAAAATCATTACTTTATCTCCCGGTGTAAATTCGATAATTTTAACCTTTTTGTCGTAATATTTTTTATTTGTATGTTTTGATTCGATTAAGTTATTTTTTGCAATTTCATGACTTTTTGGAATTTTAAGGTAAGTTCACTTAAGTAGTCGTCGTAAGTATATTTAAATTCTGGAGAACGGGTTAAACTATTAGGTAAGTTTGCTTTATGTCCAAAAAGTAATTCAAATGGAGAAAACTTAGTACTACTGTGTATTGCAGTGTTATAAGAAAACATGGCAAAACTAACCCATTTGTCCCAATCAGTTTGCTTATCATTAATGTAATGTTTTAAATAATCTGCCAAGGTGTGGTGGCTTCTTTCGAGAGCACCGTTAGATTGAGGATGATATGCACTACAATTAATTTGTTTAATTTTGAAAAGTTTAGATATATTTTTAAAATATTAGAAGTGAAATCTCGGCCTTGATCGGTTACAATTATTTCAGGTATGCCAAATATACAAATAAATTCTTCCACGAGTTTGGTTGCTATCGTTTCAGCTTCGTGGTTAGGTAAAGGAAATGCTCTAGAAAATTTTGTTAAATCGTCTTGAAGAGTTAGTATAAATTTATTTTCACTTTCCGATAAGGGAAGTGGACCAACAATGTCTAAAAATATTTTTTCGAATGGTTTTGAGCTAGTTGGTGGTAATTTCCATAGGTAATCTTGTTTTATTGCGAACTAATTTATTTTTTGGCAAGATTCGCAATTTTTTATAAAAGTTTTTATGTCAGATTTCATTTTGGACCATTTGAAATTTTGTTTTACTTTTCCATATGTTTTATGGAAACCTAAGTGTCCAGAGCTTGGGCAAGCATGATTTTCGGTTAAAATAGTTACTATGTCTTCAGGGTTAGGTTCAATAAGAGTATCGTGATAAATGGTTAATTTAATGTTTGTATTTTTAAATAAAAATCTTAACATTATTCGAATTTCTCGGAATTTTAAATGATCATACGAGTTACCAAACTTAGGAAAAGCAATTTCTGAAACGTTTTGTGATATTAATAAATTTTTTAACTTATTGAGTAAATTGTAAATATTTTCATAAGAAGATGAATCCCAGAAATTTATTTTATAATAAATTATATGAAAGGTTTTGTTATTAATCATAAGTGATTGAATTTCTCCTAAATTATTATTATTATTATTTGTCTTAAGGGTTTCAAGAAAATTAAATTTTTTATCTAGGCATACTAATTGATTATTATGTAACTCTAAATCGGTGGACAGGAAAAATGAAATGTTCTGCATGTTTGACGTCGATAAGCTTTCACCTAATTCGGTGATATTAGCATTTGTTATGATACTGCTTGATTTTTTATTTAAAAAATCGCTATAAGAGACATTTTGCAGTGTAGTTTCGATTGGCATTATAGAATGTATTTTTTCGCGAGAAGGTTGCGGAATACGGCTTAATGAGTCGGCATTATTGTTTAGTTTTCCTGGCTTATACATAATTTCGTATTCGTATTCTTCCAGAGCTAGCCTCCATCTTACTAGTCTAGAACCTGGATCTTTGACATTAAAAAGCCATTTTAGGGGTTTATGGTCAGTTATGATAAAGAATTTTCTGCCATATAAATAAGGACGGAAATGTTTGACAGACCAGATTATGGACAATAGTTCTCTTTCTGTCGTAGAAAAATTAGATTCGGCCCTGTTTAACGTTCTACTAGCATAAGCGATAGGTAGATCGTTAGGCGGAATACCTTGTGACAACACTGAGCCAATAGCGAAATTGCTAGCGTCTGTTGTTAGATAAAAGGGTTGAGCGAAGTCTGGGTATTGTAAAAGAGGTTCGGAACACAAGAGATTTTTAAAGTTTCAAAAGCTTCTTGTTGTAGGCTTGTCCATTGGAATGAAATGTCCTTTTTTAATAATTTAGTAAGAGGTTGAGAAAGTTTGCTAAAATTTTGAATAAATCTTCGGTAATAACCAGCTAAACCTAAGAATGATTTTATGTCCTTAGGACAGGTAGGAATTGGGTAATTAAGAACTGATTTAATTTTATTAGGGTCTGGTTTAACACCATGCTCAGTAATTAAGTGACCTAAGTAAATAACTTCCTTTCTTAAAAATTCGCATTTTCGGGTTGAATTTTTAAATTAAATTTAGATAATCTTTCGAATACTTCGATTAGTCTCTTATTGTGATTTTCTAAGGTATCAGCAAAGATAACAATGTCGTCCAAATAAACAAAACTAGATAATTAACAGAAGGTAAAATGACATAAAAGGTTGTAAAATTTTGATTTACTGGAAAAGGTATTAGATTATATAAAGTAAATCTTTTGTTGATTAATAAAGGGTTGGATATAATATATATTATACGGTTACTTTTAAACAAGCATTTGATTTCAACGTATTCGGCTAATTTATATGCATTTTCCTCGCTCAGAGGCATGACATAAGAAGTTGTACTTGTTAGAAAAGGTAAAGTTTTGATAAGTTCGTTTACTAATTGAATAGGCGTCATAACAAATGGATGTAAGGAATTTGATTTTGCAAATAAAATAGAATTTGTTATGGTCGAATATTCTAACTCGAGTTCATTAAGCATTAAAGTTAAAAGAGAAAATTGTTCTTCTAGTGTTTGTTTTAACTCAAGATTAAAGTGTCTTTCGTTAAGCTGAGTAACGAATGTTTGTATTTTATTAAAATTTTGGTTAAATAAATCTTTGTTGTGATTAAGAGTAGAAATTGAGTTGTTTACATTTAAGATAGTACTTTGGACAACATGAACTTGTTGTTTAAAAAGATCTAATAAAACTTTTTCGTTATGGTTAACTTTATCTATGACTTCATTGTAATGGTCAGCGTCATCCTGATCCATTGTACCAAAAACTGTTTTAAAAGCTGATCCTACTATGTTTAACCATGCTCTTTTTACGCGTCGGGGGTTACTATAACCAATAAGAGTTTTTAAAACTTGTTCTTTCTTAAAAATTGAGGGAATAATTTGACTTAAAGTTTTAATTTCTGTTTTACACATAGAGAAATCTATCAATAGGTTATGATTACATAATTTTAAAATTTTGTTTTAGGTAATGTCTAAAAATTGTAATTTGGAGTCATATACATTAAGATCTATATAGGTAACTAAATCCCAATTATTTTCTTTAAATTTAATAGTTCCTATCTCCTCATAATAAATACCAGCTGATTTTTCTATTCTTGTATTCGAATAAGTGGGGCTGCATTCCTTTATGAATACCCATAGCAACCACCTAAAATGAAATCGTTTTTTAGTTTACTAGTTTTAAACGATTGGAATGTATTATGGTAGGTTTGTTTTTTATTAAAACGCGATAGTTTACTGGGGAAATTTTTTCAAGAATTCGGTATGGACCTTTATAATTAGGGGTTAACTTTTTAGATTTACCCTTTTCTGTTTGTTCATTTAAAATCATTACTTTATCTCCCGGTGTAAATTCGATAATTTTAACCTTTTTGTCGTAATATTTTTTATTTGTATGTTTTGATTCGATTAAGTTATTTTTTGCAATTTCATGACTTTTTGGAATTTTAAGGTAAGTTCACTTAAGTAGTCGTCGTAAGTATATTTAAATTCTGGAGAACGGGTTAAACTATTAGGTAAGTTTGCTTTATGTCCAAAAAGTAATTCAAATGGAGAAAACTTAGTACTACTGTGTATTGCAGTGTTATAAGAAAACATGGCAAAACTAACCCATTTGTCCCAATCAGTTTGCTTATCATTAATGTAATGTTTTAAATAATCTGCCAAGGTGTGGTGGCTTCTTTCGAGAGCACCGTTAGATTGAGGATGATATGCACTACAATTAATTTGTTTAATTTTGAAAAGTTTAGATATATTTTTAAAATATTAGAAGTGAAATCTCGGCCTTGATCGGTTACAATTATTTCGGGTATGCCAAATATACAAATAAATTCTTCCACGAGTTTAGTTAGCTATCGTTTCAGCTTCGTGGTTAGGTAAAGGAAATGCTCTAGAAAATTTTGTTAAATCGTCTTGAAGAGTTAGTATAAATTTATTTTCACTTTCCGATAAGGGAAGTGGACCAACAATGTCTAAAAATATTTTTTCGAATGGTTTTGAGCTAGTGGTGGTAATTTCCATAGGTAATCTTGTTTTATTGCGAACTAATTTATTTTTTGGCAAGATTCGCAATTTTTTATAAAAGTTTTTATGTCAGATTTCATTTTGGACCATTTGAAATTTTGTTTTACTTTTCCATATGTTTTATGGAAACCTAAGTGTCCAGAGCTTGGGCAAGCATGATTTTCGGTTAAAATAGTTACTATGTCTTCAGGGTTAGGTTCAATAAGAGTATCGTGATAAATGGTTAATTTAATGTTTGTATTTTTAAATAGAAATCTTAACATTATTCGAATTTCTCGGAATTTTAAATGATCATACGAGTTACCAAACTTAGGAAAAGCAATTTCTGAAACGTTTTGTGATATTAATAAATTTTTTAATTTATTGAGTAAATTGTAAATATTTTCATAAGAAGATGAATCCCAGAAATTTATTTTATAATAAATTATATGAAAGGTTTTGTTATTAATCATAAGTGATTGAATTTCTCCTAAATTATTATTATTATTATTTGTCTTAAGGGTTTCAAGAAAATTAAATTTTTTATCTAGGCATACTAATTGATTATTATGTAACTCTAAATCGGTGGACAGGAAAAATGAAATGTTCTGCATGTTTGACGTCGATAAGCTTTCACCTAATTCGGTGATATTAGCATTTGTTATGATACTGCTTTGATTTTTTATTTAAAAAATCGCTATAAGAGACATTTTGCGGTGTAGTTTCGATTGGCATTATAGAATGTATTTTTTCGCGAGAAGGTTACGGAATACGGCTTAATGGGTCGGCGTTATTATTTCATAAGAAATCTGAGTTTTCCTGGCTTATACATAATTTCGTATTCGTATTCTTCCAGAGCTAGCCTCCATCTTACTAGTCTAGAACCTGGACCTTTGACATTAAAAAGCCATTTTAGGGGTTTATGGTCAGTTATAATAAAGATTTTCTGCCATATAAATAAGGACGGAAATGTTTGACAGACCAGATTATTGACAATAGTTCTCTTTCTGTCGTAGAAAAATTAGATTCGGCCCTATTTAACGTTCTACTAGCGTAAGCGATAGGTAGATCGTTAGGCGGAATACCTTGTGACAACACTGAGCCAATAGCGAAATTGCTAGCGTCGGTTGTTAGATAAAAGGGTTGAGCGAAGTCGGGGTATTGTAAAAGAGGTTCGGAGCACAAGAGATTTTTAAAGTTTCAAAAGCTTCTTGCTGTAGGCTTGTCCATTGGAATGAAATGTCCTTTTTTAATAATTTAGTAAGAGGTTAGGAAAGTTTGCTAAAATTTTGAATAAATCTTCGGTAATAACCAGCTAAACCTAAGAATGATTTTATGTCCTTAGGACAGGTAGGAATTGGGTAATTAAGAACTGATTTAATTTTATTAGGGTCTGGTTTAACACCATGCTCTGTAATTAAGTGACCTAAATAAATGGCTTCCTTTCTTAAAAATTCGCAATTTTCGGGTTGAATAATTAAATTAAATTTAGATAATCTTTCGAATACTTCGATTAGTCTCTTATTGTGATTTTCCAAGGTATCAGCAAAAATAACAATGTCGTCCAAATAAACAAAACATTTAATATTTTGAACGCCAGACAAAACTGTATTTATTAACCTTTGAAAGGTAGCCGGGGCATTTTTTAAATCAAAAGGCATTCTTTTGTATTCATAATGACCCGTTGGAGTGGAGAATGCAGTTTTCTCTGCGTCTTTGGGAGACATAGGGATTTGCTGAAATCCAGATTGTAGATCTATGGTAGTAAAATATTTAGAATGTCCTAGCTGATCTAAAATTTCTGAAATATGGGGCA
The DNA here is from genome assembly GCA_014170235.1 of Listronotus bonariensis. Taxonomy (NCBI): domain Eukaryota; kingdom Metazoa; phylum Arthropoda; class Insecta; order Coleoptera; family Curculionidae; genus Listronotus; species Listronotus bonariensis. The sequence continues at coordinate 102,332 of JACEGR010003279.1, forward strand.
AAGGAAATGAATCACCCGTGGTGACGTCATTGAGTTTTCTGTAATCTATAACAATCCGAAATTTTCTTTTTTCCGAGGCGTCTGCTTTTTAAGCACAATCCAAACCGGCGAGTTCCACGGAGAATTAGATTCTGTTATGATATTTTGCTCTAAGATTTTAGAAATTTGCGTATTTACTTCGTCTTTAAATACATGTGGATACCGATATGATTTAGTATTAATAGGTGCATTAGAACTAGTGTGAATTTCATGCATGACTGCATCAGTGCATGATAAAGAATCGCCTTATAAATAAAATATGTGATTAAAGTCGAGACAGATTTGTAATAAAGAATCCCTTTCTTCTTTGTTAAGGTGATCGGTTCTTAATGACTTTTGAACTGCTTGTAAGCGTGCGGAGTTAAACTCTGTGTTTGTATTTATTTTAGTAATATTGGAGATATCTCTTTGTTCAGGTAAAGGTTCTAGTAAAATATCAATTAGGTCAATTTGTACCTGTTTTTCGGTCATATTTAAAATAGAAGTGAGGCCAATATTGTTTTCTTTGACTTTTATTATACTCGGGCATAAATAAACACCTTCGAGAATTTCAATATTTGGGCAAATACCTTCTTTTAATTTATTTATTACATTAATTTGGATAATAGTTTCTGTTCTAGAATTTAGTATAATAGGATTTTGATTTTGATTTTGATTTTGATTTTGATTTTGATTTTGATTTTGATTTTGATTTTGATTTTGATTTTGATTTTGATTTTGATTTTGATGATTTTGATTTTGATTTTGATTTTGATTTTGATTTTGATTTTGATTTTGATTTTGATTTTGATTTTGATTTTGATTTTGATTTTGATTTTGATTTTGATTTTGATTTGAATGTTCGATTATATTTTCATTTAAATTTGCAATTTGTATTTCATTTGTATTGATGTGTTTTAATTCGATTTGAATATCAGAGACAAGAAAAATATCATTTTTAAAATCAATTTGGCATTGATTTTTTCTTAAAAACTCATCTCCAATTAGACCATCAAAAGGTATAGGAAAATCATCATGAACGACGTGAAAACAATGATTTATTTTTGTATTGTTAATATTGATATCTAGATACGTATAACAAATGGTTTTTATAGGGTTAAATGGATTTGTATCTATTCCTTTAAGGATAATAGGACAATCTTCAAAACATTCGGTATTGTCTTTAAGAAATTTAAGTTTAATTAGCGAGATATCAGCACCAGAATCTAATAAAAAGTGTTTTGAAATGAAGTAAGTTGTGCGACATTTAATTTTACATATGTGGCGACTGAGTTACTGATGGTAGATATGCGGCGCGAATCGTGTGTACTGTCCTCGGAGCCGCCGCGGTAGCCCGAGGAGTCCAGGAGTTTAAAGACATGTTTTGAAAATTTTGATTTAAACTTTGGTTTTGTTGTGGATTTCCACTTTTCATTTTATTAATGTATTTTCTGTTCCTACACTCGTTAATAAGGTGACCTTGTTTTTTACAGTAATTGCAAAATTTTTGGTTATTTGTAGAATGTTGGTTACGTGAATTTGGTAAATGTGTTGCTTGTCTTATCAACGCTGGTTTTGGTTTAAAATTAGAATTTGAATTATATTGCCTTGATGTGTGAGAATTATTATGTCTACAATTTTGTGAAAGGTGACCTGGTTTTTGAGAGTTGTGGCAATATTTTTGTGAAAAATTATTTAAATTTTGAAATTTACTAATTTCGTATTTCGATTTTATTTGTTGTTCTTCAGATAGGGCACAAGAAATCGCTGCTTCGAGAGAGGTTGGCTTTTGAGAACGTACTAAGATACTTATGTCTTTTTGGAGACCAGAAATAAAAACATTTAATGCTTCATTTTTTAAAAGTTCGCAACAGGCATTTTATGTTGCTTTTTCTAAATTGTCATCTAAAGAATTAATTAATTTCATGTAGCAATTTTCGATTTTTTGGGAAAATGAGATAACACTCTCATTTTGTCCTTGTTTTAAGGAATTTAACTTCAATTGCCATTGTTACATGGTTCTTTTTTCTGCATAAATATCAAGTAAATAATTTTTTAAATCAGCCTATTCATTGAATTCACGATTTCTTGTGACTGTTCTAGCATTGTCAATTAATTTTGTTTGAATAATTTCAAAAAGAATTTCCCTATATTCTGTTTTAACTAATTTATAGGCCCTATTACAATTGTCAATAAATTCTGTAAAGTTTACTTTTTCACCATCGAATTTTGTTAACATTTTTTCAGCTAATTCTAAAGAGGTAGACATTTTTGTTTCCTTAAAATCTAAATCACTTTTTCCTAATTCACTTTTTGCAAATTCACTTTTTGTAAATCTTTTAAATCTGGATATAGAGACATTTATTTAACTTACAGTATAGTGATGAGAGATCCCAGTTGCATCTTTGGTTGAGGTCCCTTGAGCTGCTTTGTTGGGTGGCTATATGTCCTAGGCTGTTGAATTTCTGGAAGCTTTTACCAACAATTTTGCTCGGAGGTTCGGCAGGCTGCAGAAGCTTCTTTTTCTAGGATAGAATGAATTTCTTCTTAATGGCAACTTGCAAAATCCAGCACTTCTGACACCAATTTTGTAATGGGACTTCTTTAATGATGCAAATTATGGTTTCACTTTAACTGTTTATTTATAAAAATAAATATATTTACAACTTAAAACTAAAATAGTAACAGATGTTTGAATGAATGTCTAATGTCTTAATGTTCTTCTGCTTTGGTAAAAGTGCTACTTATACTAATTTCTTAATTACATTATAATGTTTAAGTACAAAGATTATCAGTGGACCCTTAATTGTCCAAGACTTTGCATTGGTAATCAATTATAAACAGAACAATATTTATTATTTATTCTAAGTGATTAACTACTAATCATAATTTGTTTAGTCAATAGCGATTATACATGGCATGGGAATAATATATTCTTAAAATAATAAAATATAAAAATAAGCTAAAAAATATGAATATAGGTACATATATTATATAGGTATATTACATATAGGTACATTACATCTATAGCTACATTACAAAAAAAACTTACTGATAAACTTGTTAGAAAACTGAAAAAAAATTAACTTTGTATATAAATTGTTATTGTTATGTCCAGTGTAGTGTGCTTCGTACAAAAGCGCTGAACGGACATGCTACGAAAAAATTATAATTGCAACTTATAACTTGCAATTATACTAATTGCAACTTATAACATGCAATAATACCTAATTGTAAGTTATAAGTTACAATTAGATTTAATTGCAACTTATAACTTGCAATTAGAGATAATTGTAAGTTATATGTTGCAATTAGCTCTAATTGAAACTTATAACTTGCAATTATCCCTAATTGCAAGTTATAAGTTTTAATTAGAGCTAATTGCAAGTTATAATTTGCAATTAGAGCTAATGGCAACCGAATCTGATGCATAGAGGTAAATATGGACCCCTGAGTTTACTTTACAGTTCAAACCCAAATTTCGTTTCAGTCACTTGATAAATAAGCTTAATGAGCATCAATCTTAATCTTTAAAGTGCGTTGAGTGTTTGTGCGAGTGTGTATTTAAAGCTACTAAACGATGGAGGAACTTATTAAATATGAGAGGACATTGCCAGTTACATGGGTACAAATGGATGTACTTAAAATGTATACAACATAACCTAGTGGTGACTCAAGAAACTGTACGAATATTGCAACACATAATTGATCCCGAAGGTGTCGATGTTTGTTCACGTCGGAAGCTAAGACGTAGGCAGTACCATAATACCATAAAATTTAGCATTGTTCTGGGAGTCTATAGTGAAACTATAATTGTCTTTGATATAACTTAAAAATCATCGTGTTATTAAATAAATAAGTATATCCTGCAGAAAAGCCAAGTAATTATTTATTTAAATTTATTTGTATATGTGAAATGTAATTAAATACAATGTATTAATTAATAAATACTATAAAATTTTATTTTTTATATATAATTTTAATAATCTATTTACTTTATACAAGGTATTATCTGAAGATGACCAACTAGCCTTGGAGTAATTACATTTTTAATCCTACTTACTTGAAACATCGAGTAATATTCCTTTTTTTTTCATACAGTTTACTTCTAATGTTAAACCGATTACAAGTTACGTATGAATATAGGGATAACGGTGAAATTTGAAAAACTGTTTTGAAATTATCTTCCAAATGGGATAAGATTTCTCAACCATTTGGCTGCTTTCGGAAGTTATTATGTCTTTTGATTTTGCTAAAATCGCATCAATGATTTTCTGAGATTCAACAGTTGCAGGTCTGCCCGCACCACGTTTGCTCATTTTAATTTTAAAAACACTTTTAGAACACAATTAAAAAAACTTAAAATGCACAGTTCTGGTTAATATTTCTGTGTACTACACATGAAATACGACTTAGGGTTACCCACTTCGAAAAAATGTATCTTCCCAAACGTTATCAAGTCTTTATGTTGAGAATTTTTGGCGGGTACTTCATTTTGTATATACTAGAATAGTACAAGTTGTGGCTATACAGTGTGTCCAAAATTGGTAGGGAATGTATTGGGATATTGGAAGCCATAAGAGATAGAAAGATGGTTAAATGGGGAAAGTTATAGACCATTTAAAGCTTAATCTAATGCCGTTTTAATGACGGATGTATCTCGTTTGGTTTTTGAGTTATTTTGAAAAAACTGAAAATGTGCGTTTTTGAAAAAGTGCAGTAGGTTTTTTATTTAAAATAATTTTTGGAATCTGTAAAAATATTGTTAGGGCAACTTTTTAAGACGAATACATTCATGCATTTTGATTTTAATTTCAACGTTTCGGTTTTAAGATATCATCATCAACTTTTGTTTTTCTTATGGCCGCCATTTTGTTTTATGCACATTTTTAAAGAGCGTTTTTTTCCCTTTAAAATGATCTGCAACACTTTATTAAAATGTTTTTGTTTAATGTCAAAAGAGGAAAAAAAATATTTTTGCTAAGTTGGCCATGACTGCATAGGAAAATAGCTTTATAAACAATTGCCATTTGATTCCTAAAAATAAACTATGTTAAAAAACTATTTTTGATTTTTAAAAGCCTATGTACCCAAACAAAGACGGATATTTACTTTGTTTGTAATGACAGATTAAAATATTTAATAATAATAATATAAAGCTGTACTTTCTACCAAAAATTAGTATATTTACTTTTTTATATTATTGTGTTTAACTCAACCTATAACAATACAAAAATCAAACTTATCTTCTTTTAATTTGCACTAACAATTGGAAAAAATATAAATCCTAAGAAAGACTATGCTCTTTACATTCATTACCAACTTACTTGCATATGGAAGTTTTGAAAACCTCGACCAAAATAGTATCAAGAAAATACCGAAAATCGAAATAGAATTATTCAAAAATATTTTGCCGATAATCCTATATCTTCCACATGAGTTGCAACCAGGGAACTAATAAATATTAATAAAATAATAAAAAAATAATAATTTTGCCAAAAAATAACGCTACAGTTCAAAATGTCCACCGTTTTTTTCAATGCACTTTTGACACTTCTTTAAAACAGTTCTGGTAACGCGGTTAAGAGTGTTTCTGTTTATACTTAATAGGACATCCCGCAAACGGTCTTCAAGAACTTGTACATTTTCAGGAGGATCAAATTCATATATTTCATTTTTTAAATAACCCCATAAATAAAAGTCTAAAGGAGTGATGTCTGGAGACCTGGCAGGCCACCGAACAGGCCCATTGTTTGAGATAATTCTCTCACCAAAAGTTTCCGATAAAAATGTGTGCACCTCCCTAGAATTGTGAGCGGGACATCCATTTTATTGAAACCACAAATTGTTAAAATCATTTGGTGGAACTACTTCCCTAATTGCTGGAATTATTTCGTTTTGCAGCATCTCAAGATATCTTTGGCCATTCAGTGTCTGCTCGTAAATAAAAGGCCCAATTAAGTGATTTGCTAAAAAAATATATTAAAAAAAAAAAATAAAAATAATAACTAATATCGCACCCCGGTTCGTTCAGAAGTGACATTAGT